>PISX010028375.1:0-21654 GCA_004024625.1 Mellivora capensis | reverse complement strand
CTTTGAAAAAAATGGGTGGGATTTTGATAGGGATTGCATTAAATGTGTAGATTGCTTTAGGTAGCATAGACATTTTCACAATATTTGTTCTTCCAATCCAGGAGCATGGAAATTTTTCCATTTCTTTGTGTCTTCCTCAATTTCTTTCATGAGTACTTTATAGTTTTCTGAGTATAGATTTTTAGCCTCTTTGGTTAGGTTTATTCCTAGGTATCTTATAGTTTTGGGTGCAATTGTAAATGGGATTGACTCCTTAATTTCTCTTTCTTCTGTCTTCTTGTTGGTGAGCAATACATATTTTTAAAAGTTAAAATGCACATTAACTACACAGATGTGCCTGCCCCCTTCTGACATTCTCACATGCTCCTGTAACCTCCCAGCACCTGGCCCAATAGACATACTTCTCTGCCCACTTAATTTCTTCTAGCACCAGCTCATCCCATGGTTTCTACCTTTCTTACTCACAACCACAACAGCTTCGAAAGCTCCCCCTGACTCTCTAGACAACATGCCCAGACCCTGGTCAGAGAGACTGGCCTGAAGAGGAACACCCAGGCAAAAGCCACGGGTTCCTTCCACAGATACTGGGTGGAAATTCGTTCCTGCACATCACGCCACGTGGACAAAGAAACTCTCACAGCTTACTCAGCAATCCCCAAGGTCTCGTTCTTCAATTACATAGTAGAAGTGCCCATTTTCTTGCTTTGGCTCACAATTCTTACTATAAATCTGCCATTGATAATAACAACTATATAAGTAGATTTTTAGGTTTGCTGATATTTTTTGAAACCTCCTACACTAGACAACATCTACACATAGAGTAACGTTCAGTCACTTACTAAATACATCTCCTCTGTATCAGCGGTCTTTGTACTTCTCCATCTCAAGCAGGTTTCATTAAATATTGAAATGTTACTGATGATCTGTTTTACTGCAGGGAGGAAAGAATGAGAAATCAACTTACACTCAATACAAAAATACTACCCTCCACAGAGGACACAACTCTTGATTTTGGGGTTATGAGTCAGAGCCCAATGTTGGGTGTAGGGATTACTTAAAAAATAAAATCTTTTTAAAATTACTATCTTTTTTTAAAAGATTCATTTATTTATTTGAGAGAGAGAGAGAGAGAAAGAGCATTTTGGGGGTGGGGGGGGCAGAGAGAGAAGGCAAAAGAATCTTTTTAAGTAGACTCCACACTGAATGTGGAGCCTGAAGAAGGGCTCGATCCCAAAACCCTGAGATTACTACCTGAGCCAAAAACCAAGAGTTGGACGCTTAACCAACTGTGCCAACCAGGCACCCCCCCCAGCAAAATACTACCTTTTAATCGAATCATATACATAGGATGATTTCAGCAATATTTTAATTTAGAAATGAGTGGTCACAGCACTTTTATATTTATGTAAACTTCAGTCCTGAGAAAAGATTTAAAATCAAAAGATACCCAATCAGAGGATCCCTTTTAAAAATTACTTAAGGGGTGCCTGGGTGGCCCAGTGGGTTAAGGCCTCTCTGCCTTCGGCTCAGGTCATAGCCCCAGGGTCCTGGGATCAAGCCCTGCATTGGGCTTTCTGCTCAGCAGGGAGCCTGCTTCCTCCTCTCTCTCTGCCTGCCTCTCTGCCTACTTGTGATCTCTGTCAAATAAATAAATAAAATCTTTTTTAAAAAGTTACTTAAGTCCAGCACCCTGGTTTACTAACCTAAAACTGCAACTCAGCCTTGGACAACCTCATTTATATAAATAAGTACCAATTTCGAATTCTGAGCTGGGAGCAACACTTGAGCAGAGAATTGAGAAGTGCTCTTTGAAGAACTAAAAAAGATTTGCTAAGAAGCTTCAGAGCAGGGGAACCTGAGGGGGCTCAGTCAGTTGAGCATCCGACTCTTGGTTTTGGCTCAGGCCAAATCGAGGCCCACATCAGACGCCCCACTGAGTGGGGAGATTCTCTCCCTCTGCTCCTCCCCCCACTCAAGTTTTTTCTCTCTCAAATAAATAATCTTTTTTAAAAAAGAAGTTTTATAGCAATACTGCAAGGATTATGATTAATAAATGATAAAGACAACTCCCAAAGCACATGAGGAAAGAAGTCTCATGGGAGCCAAGCCTTTATTGTGTAAGCCCCTGGCCTGACAGGTTCCTATGAATGAAGCCATGTTGGTAGATGTGACCCTTCTTTATGGACTGGGCAGATTTGCCCAGAGAAAACCTGTTCCACAGGTCACAAGTTGTACTTAATTGCTGTAAGACAGAGTAGATAAGAAAGTACACGTGATTCAAAATAACGCAATCTCACCATTGGGTATAGAAGGTTTTAGAGATAAGCAGCAGCGGTCCATGGAACATTATGTTTACGAAACTTTCAAAACCAATAATCTTGGGGCACCTAGGTGGCTCAGTCAGTTAAGCATCAGTCTTCAGCTCAGGTCATGATACTGGGGTCCTGGGATCGAGCCCTGTGTCAGGATCCCTGCTCATCAGGAAGTCTGCTTCTCCCTCTCTCTCTGCCCCTCCCTCTGCAAATGTACTCTCACGTACTTGTGCTCTCTCTCTCTCCCTTATGTGCACACGTGTGTGCTCTCTCAAATAAATAAATAAAATCTTAAAAAAAAAAAACTCAATAACTCAATACTACTTAAACAGTTCCAGGGGATGGGCAATGGAAAATTAATTAATTAACTAAACAGTTCCAGACCACCAAAAAAAGGTGGAAAGCTTCCCAATTTATTCAAGATGACTAGATAACCCACAACAATGCCAAAACTGCACAACGATGGCACAAGCGATTACGAAACACACTGTGTCAAACTCACTTATTAACATAAATGCAAAAATCTAAAATAAAATATTAGCAGATAGAAGTCAGCAGTACATTCAAAGAACAATACCCTGTAACCAAGAAAGATTTATTCCAGGAATATTATTAGAAAAGTTATTAATAGATTAAAAGGGAAAAGCCAGATGGTTACTCTTACAAGCGTAATGGTTAATACATTTAGTATAGATTCCTGACTAAAAATCTTACTCGGGATTTAATTTGATAGAAATGTCTTAACTTAAAAGAGTGTTTATCAGAAGCCACCATCCTGGGTAGTAAAACAATGAGGCAGTTTCTAGTAAAGTTAAGAACAATACAAGGATACATGTTCTCATAGCTATTATTTAGCATTAGCTAGAAGATTCTAGACAACATGGGAAGAGGCAAGAACAAAATGAGCTATAAATACTGGGAAGAAAGGAAACAAATGATGCCACCACCAGTAATGCTGACAGAATCCACCGAAAAACAAATATGAAGGAGTTTGAAAGCAATCTTAAAACAAATACAAATAACGGGACTTTGCCAAAGCTTATCTGAATATAAGAACAGAGAAAAACGAGTAGTTTTTGATGTATCTGCAAGAACAAGTATGGTAGGCTGAAAACACCCCTCCCAAAATGTCCACATCCATCTGTGACCATGTTACCTTACATGGCAGAAAGAACTCACAATGTGATTATGATATAGGGAGATTATCCAGAATTATCTAGATGAATCTAATATAGTCCTTATAAGAGAGAGACAAAAAGATCAGGGTTAGAGAGTGATTTCAGGACAAAAGAAGCAGTTAAGCCAAGGAGCTTCAAAAAATGGAGGATGGGGCCATGAGACAAGGAGTGTAGGTGAGATCTAGAAACTGGAAAGGACAAAGAAATGGATTCTTTTCTCCAGCCTCCAGAATGAACACAGGTCTGATGCCACTGTAGTTTTAACATGGTGGAACTGTTTCAAATTTCTGACCTCTAGAAGTATAATAAATTCACGTTGTTTTAAGCCACTGAGTTTGCACTTATTTATTATACTAGCGATAGGAAACTAAAACAACACATAAAATACAACAAAAAAGTGCAGCGCCCAGCCATCTTGAAGCACCCAGTTACTGCAGTGCACCACATCTGGCCAGCAGGTGCACGGAGGTCTCCGCACGCTGCACCCAGCCTCGTGCCCCCAGCAGCACCAGTTCACACTCCCCAACTACCGCAGCACTTCAGGGAATCTGGCAGAGGAGTAGCGACCCAGTGCGAATTTTGCTAACACCATCGCCTGCTCTCAAGTTTCCTGGCAGGCATGCCTACGCTGCCTAGGTCCCACTAACACCACAGAGAACAAACACAGCCCACACTGGGCAGAGTCAGTGCAGACAACCACACTGAAAGGAAAAGTGACTCAGACAGAACAACAGGCTACACACAGAGCAACACACAGAGGATAGTCTCCTGAAGTGAACAGGGACATGTTGTGCTGTAGAGCACTCCAAGTCATCTTCTTCATAAAGTCACTACTTTCAAGAGTTTCAAGTTTAAGACATAGCTGACTTTCTTCAAAATTGGTGGCATCACAATTCCGGACTTTAAGCTCTATTACAAAGCTGTCATCATCAAGACAGAATGGTACTGGCACAAAAACAGACACAGAGATCAATGGAATAGAATAGAGAGCCCAGAAATAGACCCTCAATTCTATGGTAAACTAATCTTCAACAAAGCAGGATAGAATGTCCAGTGGAAAAAAGACAGCCTCTTCAACAAACAGCGTTGGGAAAATTGGACAGACACATGCAGAAGAATGAAACTGGACCATTTCCTTACACCACACATAAAAATAGACTCAACATGGATGAAAGACCTCAATGTGAGAAAGGAATCCATCAAAATCCTGGAGAACACAGGCAGCAACCTCTTCAAGCTCAGCCACAGCAATTTCTTCCTAGAAACATTGCCAAAAGCAAGAGAAGCAAGGGCAAAAATGAACTGTTGGGACTTCATCAAGATCCAAAGCTTTTGCACAGCAAAGGAAACAGTTAACAAAACCAAAAGACAACCGACAGAATGGGAAAAGATATTCACAAATGACAAATCAGATAAAGGGCTAGTATCCAAGATCTATAAAGAACTTATCAAACTCAACACCCAAAGAACATATAATCAAGAAATGGGCAGAGGACATGAACAGACATTTCTGCAAAGAAGACATCCAGACGGCCAACAGACACATGAAAAGTGCTCCACATCACTCGGCATCAGGGAAATACAAATCAAAACCACAATGAGATACCACCTCACACCAGTCAGAATGGCTAAAATTAACAAGTCAGGAAATGACAGATGCTGGTGAGGATGCGGAGAAAGGGGAACCTTCCTACCCTTTTGGTGGTAATGCAAGCTGGTGCAGCCACTCTGGAAAACAGTAAGGAGGTTCCTCAAAAAGTTGAAAACAGAGCTACCCTCTGGCCCAGCAATAGCACTACTGGGTATTTACCCTAAAGATACAAACGTAGTGATCCGAAGGGGCACGTGCACCCGAACGTTTATAGCAGCAATGTCCACAATAGCCAAACTATGGAAAGAACCTAGATGTCCATCAACAGAATACTATGCAGCCATCAAAAGAAATGAAATCTTGCCATTTGCAGCAACGTGGATAGAACTAGAGGGTATTATGCTGAGTGAAGTAAGTCAATCAGAGAAAGACAATTATCATATGATCTCCCTGAGATCTCCTTGAGATCAACTTCCCATATGAGGAAGTTGAGAGGCAGGATAGGGGATTTGTGGGGTAGGGAAGGAAAAAATGAAACAAGGTGGGATCAGGAGAGAGACAAACCATAAGAGACTCTTAATCTCACAAAATAAACTGAAGGTTGCTAGGGGGAGGGCAGGTATGGAGAGGGTGGTTGGGTTATGGACATTGGGGAGGGTATGTGATATGGTGAGTATGCTATGAAATGTGTAAGCCTGACGATTCATAGACCTGTACTCCTGGGGCAAATAATACATTATATGTTAATAAAAATAATTAATAAAAAATAAAAATAAAAAGACATAGCTGACTTTCTTGACAGAAACAGACACAGAGAGGCAGAAAAAAATGATGAGAAAGAGAAATTTATCCCAAATGAAAGGACAGGACGAGGCCACAGCCAGAGATCTAAGCAAAACAGATATAAGTAACATGCCTGATAGAGAATTTGAAGCAACGATCATAAGGATACTCATTGGACTTGGGAAAAGAGTGGAAGACATGAGTGAGACCCTTTAGACAGGGTTAAGGAATAACACAGCAGAGATAAAGGACTCAATAAATGAAATGAGAAACACATTTGATGGCATGAACAGCAGAATGGAAGAAATAAAGGAATGAATTAGTGACCTAGAAGACAGAGTAATGGGAAGTAATCAAGCTGAACAAAAGAGAGAAAAAAGAATTATGCAAAATGGTAACAGACTTAGGGAACTCAGTGATTCCATCATACATAATGACATTTGTGTCATAGGAGTCCCAGAAGAAGAAGAGAGAGAAAGGGGACAGAAAATTTATTTGAAGAAATAATAACTGGGGGCACCTGGGTGGCTCAGTCGGTCAAGCTTGCAGCTCAGCTCATGATCCCAAGGTCCTGGAATTGAGACCCACATCAGGCTCCCTGCTCAGTGGGGAGTCTGCTTCTCCATTTCCCTCCAACCCTGCTCATGCTCTCTTACTCACTCTCTCTCAAATAAATAATCTTGAAGGAAGGAAGGAAGGAAAATAAATAATAACTGAAAAATTCCCCAGCCTGGTGAAGGAAACAGATACCCAGATCCAGAAGGCACAGAGAACTCCAATCAAAATCAACAAAAGCAGACCCACACCAAGAAAGATTGTAATTAAATAGCAAAATAGTGATAAAAAATTTTTAAAGCAGCAACAACAACAAAGAAAACAATAACTTACAAGGGAAAATCCATAAGGTTGCAGGAGAATTTTCTTTCTTTTTTTTTTTAATTTTATTTATTTATTTGACACACAGAGAGAGATTACAAGTAGGCAGAGAGGCAGGCAGAGAGAAGGGGGGAAGCAGGCTCCCCGCCGAGCAGAGAGCCCTATTCGGGACTCTATCCCATGAGTCCTCAGGGATTCATGATCCCTGAGATCATGACCCGAGCCGAAGGCAGAGGCTTAACCCACTGAGCCACCCAGGCACCCGCAGAAGATTTTTCAAGAGAAACTTTGAAGGCTGAAAGGGAGTGGCACAATATATTCAAAGCACTCGATGGGAAAAGTCTGCAGCAAAAAATACTCTATCCAAAAGCCTACCATTCTGAATAGAAAGAGAAATAAAGGATTTCCCAGACAAACAGAAACTAAAGGAGATTGTGAGCTCTAAACCAGCCCTGCAAGAAATATTTAAGGGGATTCTTTGAGTGGAAAGGAGACCAAAAGTGACAGTATAAAGGTAGGAAACACAAAAGCAGTAATAATGAATATTTCTATAAAAAATGTGCCAAAGAACTCACTAAATAAAAGAATATAATATATAATAACATATATCTAAAACATGGGAGAGGAGAAAAGACTGGGTTCAAACTTGAGCAACCTTCAACTTAATATAGACTGCTATGGCCAGAAGACATTATATATAAACCTAATGTTGTATATAAATAATATATCAAAAACCATAATAAACATGCAAAGAATAAAAAGGAAGAAATCTAACTATATTATTAAAGAAAACCAGTAAACCAAGAAAGAGAGAGAGAAGAGAAACCGAGAGAGAGAAGTATCAGAAAAAAAGCTTCAGAAAGAACAAAAAAAAAGGTAATAAAATGGCAATAAATATATATCTTTCAATAATTACTTTTAATGTAAATAGACTAAACACTCTACTCAAAAGTCATACGGTGACAGAATGAATTAAAAAAAAATCTATATGCTGCCTGCAAGAGATTCATTTCAGACCTAAAGACACCTACAGATTGAAAGTAAGGGGATGGAGAAACATCTCTCATGCAAATGGATATCAAAAGAAAGCTGGAATAGCAATATTTAAATCAGACAAAATAGACTTTAAAACAAAGACTATAATAAGAGACAAAGAAGGAAACTATATAATAAAAAAGGGGACAAACAAGAAGATATAACAACTGTAAATATTTATGCACCCAACATGGGAGCACCCAAATACATGAAACAGTTACTAACAGACATAAAGGAGCTAATCAGTAATAATAATAGTAATAGTAAAGGACTTTAACAGCCCACTTACATCAACAGACAGATCATCTAAATAGAAAATCAACAAGGAAACAGTAGCTTTGATTGACACTGGAAGAGAAGGATTTAACAGCTATATTCAGAACAGTCCATCCTAAAACAACAGAGTACACATTCTTTGCAAGTGAACATTCTCCAGAATAGATGGCATATAAGGCCACATAAACAGCCTCAATGAATTCAAAAACACTGAAGTCATACCATGCATCTTTTCTGACCACAACGCTATGAAACTATAAGACAACCATAAGAAAAAATCTGGAAAGACCACAAATGAATTGAGGTTAAATTACAGGGTACTAAACAATGAATGGGTCAAAGGAAATAAAGGAAGAAATAAAAAGCACATGGAAACAAATGAAAATGAAAACACAAAGATCCAAAACCTTGGGATGCAGCCAAAGCAATTCTAAGCGGGAAATGTATAGCAATACAGACCTACAAGAAAAAACTCGCATAAACAAACTAACCTTATACCTAAAGGAGCTAGAAAAAGAACAACAAACAAAACCTAAAACCAGCAGAAAGAAGGAAGTAAAGATGAGAGCACAGGGCACTCGGGTAGCTTAGTTGGTTAAGTGTCTGACTTTTGATTTCGGCTCAGGTCATGATCTCAGGGTTCTGAGATTGAGCCCCATGTCAGACCCCATGCTCAGTATGGATCCTGCTTAAGATTCTCTCCCTCTGCCTCCCCCCGCTCATGCATGCTCTCTCTCTCTCTTTTTCTCTTGCTCTCTCATCCTCTCATTCTCTCTCTCTTAAAAAAAATTTAAAATAAGGATAAGAGCAGAAATAAATGATATAAAAACAACAAAAAAAACCCCACAAGAGAACAGATCAATGAAACCAGGAGCCGGTTCTCTGAAAAAACAAAACAAAACAAAATTGATAAACCTCTAGCCAGATTTATCAAGGCAAAAAAAAAAAAGAGAGAGAGAGAGAGAGAAATGACTTAAATAAATAAAATCACAAATGAGAGAGGAGAAGCAACAACCAACACCACAGAAATACAAACAGGTGGAAGAGAAATTTATGAAAAACTATACACCAATAAATTGGACATCCTAGAAGAAATGGATGAATCCCTAAAAATATGTAAACTACCACAACTTGAAACAGGAATAAAACGAAAATTTGAACAGACCAACAACCAGCCAAGAAACTGAATCAGTAATCAAAAAGCTCCCAACAAATGAAAATCCAGGACCAGCTGGCTTCATAGGCAAATTCTACCAAACATTTAAAGACAAATTAATACCTATTCTTCTCAAACTCTTCCAAAAAGTAAAAAAGGAAGGAAAACTTCTAAATTCATTCTATGAGGCCAGTACCATCCTGATACCAAAACTGGATAAAGACACCACAAAAGAGCGAGTCTGGGTGGCTCAGTGGGTTTAAGCCACTGCCTTCCGCTCAGGTCATGATCCCGGGGTCCTGGGATCGAGTCCCGCATCGGGCTCTCTGCTCAGCGGGGAGCCTGCTTCCTCCTCTCTCTCTCTGTCTGCTGTTCTGCCTGCTTGTGATGTCTGTCAAATAAATAAATAAAATCTAAAAAAAAAAAAAAGACACCACAAAAGAAAGACAACTTTAGGCCAATATCCCTGATGAACATAGATGCAAAATCCTCAACAAAACACTAGCAAACTGAATCCAAGAATACATTAAAATAGTCATTCACCACAATCAAGTGGGATTTATTCCCAACATGCAAGCATGGTTCAATAGTCAAATATCAATTAATGTGATATCACATCAATAAGAGAAAGAATAAGAATCATATGATTACTTCAATAGATGCAGAAAAAGCATTTGACAAATGTAACATTCTTTCATGACAAAAATCCTCAACAAAGGTCTAGAGGGAACATATCTCAACATAGTAAAGGCCTTATATGAAGAACCCACAGCCAACATCATCCTTAATGGGGAAACACTGAGAGCCTTTCCCCTGAGGTTAGGAACAAGACAAGGATGCCCACTCTCAACACTTTTATTCAATACAGTACTGGAAATCCTAGCCACAGCAATCAGACAACAAACAGAAATATTAAAGCATCCAAACTGGTAAGGAAGAAGCAAAACTTTCACTATTTGCAGATGGCATAATACTATATATAGAAAACCTTAAAGACTCCACCAATAAAACAGAACAGATCAACAAATTAAGTAAAATTGCAGGATACAAAATCAATGTACGGAAATCAGTTACATTTCTATACACCAATAATGAAGCAGCAGAAAGAGAAATTAAGAAAACTATCCCATTGATAATTGCACCAAAAATAACTAGATAACCTAGGAATAAACCTAACCAAAGAGGTGAAAGACTTATACTCTGAAAACTATTAAATACTGATGAAAAAAATGTAAGTTGGGGCGCCTGGGTGGCTCAGTGGGTTAAGCCTCTGCCTTTGGCTCAGGTCATAATCTCAGGGTCCTGGGATCCAGCCCTGCATTGGGCTCTCTGCTCAGCAGGGAGCCTGCTTCCCTTCCTCTCTCTTTGCCTACTTGTGATCTCTGTCTGTTAAATAAATAAAATCTTTTTTAAAAATGTAAGTTGACACAAAGAAGTGGAAAGACATTCCATGCTCATGGATTGGAAGAACAAATATCATCAAAATGTCTATCCTACCCAAAGGATCTACACATTTAATGGAACCCCTATCAAAATGCCAACAGCAGTTTTCACAGATCTAGGACAAACAATTCTAAAACTTGCATGGAACCACAAAAGGCCCCAAAAAGCCAAAGCAATCTTGAAAAGAAAAGAAAAGCTGGAGACATCACAATTCCAGACTTCTATGATATTTGCCAAAAATGGATGCAGAGATCAATGGAACAGAATAGAATACCCAGAAGTAAACCCACAATTTTATGGGCAATTCATCTTTGACAAAGGAGGAAAGAATACACAATGGGAAAAGGACAGTCTCTTCAACAAATTGTCTTGAAAAAACTGGATAGCAACATGCATAAGAAAAAAAAAAGGACCACTTTACTACAACAATAATAAAAATGAAAATATATAAAAAAATTTTATAAAATATTTTAAAAATTATAAAAATAAAAATAAATTCAAAGGGAATGAAGACCTACATGTGAGACATGAAACCATCAAAATCCTAGAGGAGAACACAGGCAGCAACCTTTTTGACATTGGCTGTTGCAACTTTTTTCTAAATATGTCTCTTGAGGCAAGAGAGACAAAGGCAAAAAATAAACTACTGGGACTACATCAAAATAAAAAGCTGCTTCATGGCGAAGGAAACAACAAAACTAAAAGGCAGCTTACAGAATGGGAGAAGATAGTTGCAAATGACATATCCAGTAAAGGGTTAGTATCCAAAATATAAAAAGAACTTATAAAACTCAACACCCCAAAACCAAATAATCCAATTTAAAAATGGGCAGAAGACATGAACAGATATTTCTACAAAGAAGGCATACAGATGGCAAACAGACACATGAAAAGATGTTCATCATAACTTACATCAGGGAAATGCAAATCAAAACCACAATGAAATAGCATATCACATCTGTCAGAAGGGCTAAAATCAGCAACACAAGAAACAACAGTTTTGTTGTTGGTGAGGATATGAAGAAAAAGTAACACTCATGCACTGTTGGTGGGAATGCACAAGGGTGCAGCCACTGTGGAAAACAGTATGAAGGTTCCTCAAAAGTTAAAAAACTACCTTGTGATCCAGCAATCACACTCCTGGGTATTTACCAAAAGAATACAAAAACACTAATTCAAGGGGATACGTGCACCCCTATGTTTATAGCAGCATTACCTACAACAGCCAAATTATGGAAGCAGGCCACTGTCCATCCATTGATGAATGGATAAAGATGTGGTGTATATACACAATGGAATATTACTCGGCCATAAAAAATGAATGAAACCTTGGGACGCCTGGGTGGCTCATCGTTAAGCATCTGCCTTCAGCTCGGGTCATGATTCCAGGGTCCTGGGATCAAGCCTTGCGTCGGGATCCCTGCTCAGCAGGAAGCCTGCTTCTCCCTCTCCCGCTCCCCCTGCTGTGTTCCCTCTCTCACTGTGTCTCTCTCTGTCAAATAAATAAATAAAATCTTTTAAAAAAATGAATGAAATCTTGCCATTGGCAATGACATGGATGGAGCTAGAGTGTATTATGCTAAGCAAAATAAATCAGTCAGAGAAACAAATACCATAGGATTTCACTCATATGTGGAATTTAAGAAACAGAACAAATGAGCAAAGGGAAAAGAAAGAGAGAGAAACAAATCAAGAAACAGATTCTTTTTTTAAAAGATTTTATTTATTTATTTGACAGACAGAGATCACAAGTAGGCAGAGAGGCAGGCAGAGAGAGAGAGAGGAAGGGAAGCAGGCTCCCTGCTGAGCAGAGAGCCCAATGTGGGGCTCGATCTCAGGACCCTGAGATCATGACTTGAGCTGAAAGCAGAGGCTTTAACCCACTGAGTCACCCAGGTGCCCCAAGAAACAGATTTTTAACTACAGAAAATAAACTGATGGTTACCAGAGGGGAGTTGGGTGGGGGGCATGGGGGAAATAAGTGATGGGGATTAAGGGGGACACTTGTCGTGATAAGCCTTGGGTGATGTACAGAATTGCTGAATCACTATATTGTAAACCTGAAACTAATATAACACTGCCTGTTAACTAACTAAAATTAAAATTAGAACTTTTAAAAAATGAAATGAAATGAAAAAGATCCCATCCACGAGAGAATAAACCACACACAAACTTCAAATAAGTAGAATAGAAAGAGATTAGAAAGAAATCAAGCTAGAAATGTCCAAGACTTATGAAGATTTTTTTTTCTGAAAGAAAAGAAAACAATAGAGAAATGCCACATCCATGAATGGAAAGACTCAAAAGTGAACCTTCTGGAACACGTTAAGTTTACATGTTCATTCAGTGACTACTGAGGAAGTGCTTACCATGCACCAGCATGCTTTAGGGGCTAAGAACAAAGTGCGGAGGGAAAAAGTCCCTGAATCTCAGGGAACTCATCCTGGTGAAAAAGGCAGAAAATAAGTAAGTAAACAAATAAATAAAAAATATAATCTCGTGCGCTGGGAAAGACTGAACAAAAGCATTGCAGGGGGATAGAAAGCATGGCCAGGGAAAGCTCCCTGTGGAGATGATTTGCAAGGAGAGAGCTGAGGAGTGTGAGTGAGTCACCAAGAATGGAGGAAAAGGGCTAAGAAAGACCTCCCAGGTCAACATCCCAGATGCAGGGATCAGCTCGTCACACTCACAGAACAGAAAGCAATTACTGCTAAGCTTCTTTGAAAAGATTAATGAGAACAGCAAGAAAAAAACTGTATTAAAAATACTAGAAGAGGAGGCGCCTGAGTGGCTGAGTGGGTTAAGGCCTCTGCCTTCGGCTCAGATCATGATCTCAGGGTCCTGGGATCGAGCCCGCATCCGGCTCTCTGCTTGGCGGGGAGCCTGCTTCCTCCTCTCTCTCTGCCTGCCTCTCTGCCTACTTGTGATCTCTGTCTGTCAAATAAATAAATAAAATCTTAAAAAAATATATATTGGAAGAGGACATAACCAGGTATGTACCTATTACAAAGTTACAACAGAGTTTCTCAACCTTTTATCATTACAGTCCCACAAGAAGACTTTCAAAACATTTTCCCCCTTATCTCTCACCTTTTATAAAATTTTAATACCCCCAATATGTTGTATGTTTCTTGTGTACTATATGTTTATCTATATATAAAAAGAATATTTTCTTGCCCCTCAAGAAGCAATTTTTGCCCCCTTGTGGATGATTTTGCCTTCTGGGGTGACACTACACCTACTGAGAATGTGTTAGAGCGATTAAATAAAAACCATCTCACTGGTTAAATTCTGTTCCCTCTTGGTGGGAGAGCGACTCTCACCCTAAGTCTCTTCCCCTTCCCCTCTGGGGGGTTATGGTTTGAACCACAGGCAGCTCGAACCCCTGATGGGTTCACTGGGGAGAAAATGATCCCCGACAGAGCTAGTCCTAAATCCGTTCCTACCCTGCTCTCTGACCCTTCGCTACAAAAAGTACATGCCCTCTCCCTCATACAGATAGATATTCCTTCCCTGGTTCCTTTTTAGAGGGTCACTCTGCCTTCTCTTTCTCTCCTTTCCCCACCCAGAAGGCCCATCTCATCTAGAATCCTGAAGCTGAAAAACCAGACTTGCGAGAATGCCTCCGAGAAGAAAAAAGCTGGCTCTTGGTTCATGGAGTTATTTGAAATTTTGTTTCTGCTTCACTCATGTTTGGAGCAAGTCTTTCTAAAGTCAATCATTACTTCCTCTGGGCTCCCACTGCCCCTTCAAGTACTGCAATTACACATTATGCACGGTATTATTATTGATCCTGTCTATCGCCCCACTGAACCGAGAGCTCCTTGAGAGGAGAGACTGATGTCTCGCTCATGTCTCGCTCATCTCAGCCCTCTTCATGTCCCGGGCAATGGCAGGCACAGCACTCCTGGTTGTTTCACTGTAAACAAGCAGCAATAAGGAGGAAACTGAGCGACTGAGAGCATATTAACTCAATGAAATACAAGTGCTCTGTATAAGGCATGGTTCAGCCTTACTATGTATTTAATCTAGAAAAGGAGTTACACCTTCTGTCAATATAACAAAAACACAAGGGCATATATAACATCTGTAATAAAGTAAATTTAGATAACATTTAACATTTCATAGAAGCTAATTGTGCCTTGGGTATTGTGCTGGTTCCCCATAACCCACTTAGTTCCACAACAAACCCCTTACACAGGCACTGTTATTCCCATTTTACAGTTAAAGCAACTTAGTCACATAAAGGTTAAGTAATTTGCCCAAAGGCACACAGATAATAAGAGATCTGAGATTTGAATTAGATAGCCTGACTCCAGAGTAACTGTGCCAAGCTATTATTGCTTCTACACTTTATCCTGAAACAGAGTATAGGAATTCAGAAAGAAGATCTATTTTCAGTTGGAGAGACTGTGGAAGAAGGGATGAAGGGAATATTAAGAACTGAAGAAAAATGGGGAGGGGATTCCAGGTGGAGGACATAGCATGTGCAAGGATACGGGGGTAGAAAAGTTAGCACTTGAGCTATTCCAGATTAGCGCTGCAATTTGTTCAGGGATGGTGGTGGCGGGTTAAATACAAATCTCTCAAGAGTATTTCCCACAACACTCTTCAGAGCAACAAGGACAAATACAACAACATAAAACCAGTGCTGTCATCATAACCAGAAGACAGAGAATATAAGAAACTTTAAATTGCCTTTTAATGGAAGAATAAATACCAAATTCTAGCAAAGCTGTTTCACAACCTCCCACAAGTCACTGTCGAGAGTCAGAGGGCTCTAGAAGAGCATGGGAAAGAGAAGAGGGAAACAAAAGGGTCTGAACATGTGCTTGACTCACTCCCAGAAAGAGAAATTCCACCTTCAGCATGAAAATACTGAAAAGAAGATCTGGTATACCAGGGTACTGACTACAAGCAAAGGATGAAAGTCTAGGAGGCTTAAGGTAGTCGTATGAGAAAGGCATTGTTTCTGGGAAAGCAGGTGACTAAATGGAAAGAACTGGTATCCTGTGGAGACTAAGTACTGATGGGGAAAAGAAGCAAGAGGGGAATCCAATAGCCTACATAGCAAGAGAGAATCCCAAAATAAAAGAATATACCATTCATTCCCTCTCTCCCTCAAAACTAAAATATCCTTTAAAGGAACTGTACTTCATTAAATGACAGAAGAGGGCACTCTTAACCTAGAAATATTATTAACCATTCTAAACTATCAATTCTATGGAATTCATATATAAAAGCAGTGTTCATTAGAAAGAAAGGAAAGAGAAAAGAAAAAAGAAAGTGGGAAAGAAAGCCAGCCAAGATGATAATCAAAATATCTCACTTTGTGAAAAACTCTACATTTTTTAATAATACCTAAACAAGAATTAAACACACACACACACACACACACACACACACACCAAAAACTCTGTAACACAATAAACTGAAATAAATATCCTCAAATAAGCATGGTGGGGTATGAGGAAAACACCTTGAGTCAGAAATTCAAAAACTAAGAACAGAAATGGACACAAAGCAGGCAGGAAATGAAACAAAAGTGACTGAGTTCAGGAAACAAACAAAAGGAAAAGACAAACTCATATCAGAAATAAAGTCAAAATGTCATAGTACCCAAAGAAAGATAGATTAGAATAAAAATTTGAGGAAAATTGAAGAAATACAGGAAAACAACCAAAAAGAATAAAAATGATATTAAAAAGAAGAAAAAGGGAGCAAAAAAGCAAGTGGTTGAAAAGGAATATAAGCAAAGATCCAACATATGTATAATCACAGTCTCTAAAGAAGAAAAACATCAAAACAGAATTAATATTTAAAACTATAATCCAGGTTAAGTCTACAGAAATAAAGAGATCTAATATAAGCGTTGAAAGGGCCCACTGTAAACCTGAGAAAGCTCATCCAGAATATAAATATGGAAAGTAGAAATTAATGATATAGTTGAGCAAGGGTCACAGACTTTCTTCTGTAGACGGTCAGAGGTAACTATTTTAGTAAAAACCTTCTCGGCCAGTTCTGTCACACTATTTGACTCTGTGTTTGTAGCACAAAAGCAGCCACAGACATTATGTAAACAAATGACTTAGCCTTTAGTGTCCAATAAAAGTTTATTATAGACACGGGCGATGGGCCAGATGAGGCCCACCAGCAACAGCTGGCTAATCCTTGATGTGGAGAGGGAAGACAACAGGAGGTCCAATTAACAGAATAAAACCATGGCTTTCTGAAAATACTAGTAAAATAGGGACGCCTGGGTGGCTCAGTTGGTTAAGCGGCTGCCTTCAGCTCGGGTCATGATCCCGGCGTCCTGGGATCGAGTCCCACATCGGGCTCCTTGCTCGGCAGGGAGCCTGCTTCTCCCTCTGCCTCTGCCTGCCACTCTGTCTGCCTGTGCTCGCTCTCTCTTTCTCCCTCTCTCTCTGACAAATAAATAAATTTTTTAAAATTTAAAAAAAAAAAGATTAAAAAAAAAAAAAAAGAAAAGAAAATACTAGTAAAATAGATGACCTCCTAGCTAACTTAATCTAGAAAGAAGGAAGAAAATACAAGTAAAAGGAGAAATAATCACTGAGACAGAAGAAAATTCAAAAAATTAAATGTAAGTCCTTCACAGGCCACTCTGCAAATAAATTTAAATACACAGAAAAAATGGGTAATTCCTAAGAAAACAGTTTGTTAAACTGACCCCAGTTAACAGATCATTTTCCATAGGGGGAGAAAAAACCTGAGAAAATTATCAAGGAACTATTACCCCCCAAAAGTCCCCATGCCTGGGCTGTTTTGTGGGGAAATTCTACCTAACCATTGGAGAACAGATAGTCAAAATGCTATGTGAATTACAATTCACATAATGAAGGGCATTCAAACAATGAAGGGCATAATGAAGAAGGAAACCTTTCAAATTCTTTTTATGAAACAAGGAAAATGCTTAAACCTGATAAAGATGATACAAAAGAGATAAAACTATAAACTAATATCACTTATGAATATTGATGCAAAAATATTAAAGAAAGTATTAGTGAAGAGAATCTAACACCAGAGAAGAAACAAACACACTATAACCAAGTGGGATTTATTTCAGGGAAAGAGAGAAAATGGGGGGAGGATCAAGAGAGAGAAAGAAAGAGAAATTTGAAATCGTATCAAAATTTAAAAATTACAAGGAAAAGAAACCTAAAAGAATATATTGTAGTTAGCTTTCCTTTGCACTGTATTAATGGATATTTTAGACTAAAGAGTTATATGATCTTTTCTCTGATTTCAGCCTACAAGATGGCAGTCTTGGAGTCTCTCTGTGTAGACATGACTGGAATATGGGGTAGTTCCAAAAAGAGTAACAACATGAATCTACTGCCTCTAAAACCATTTAGGACCCATTTAGTGAAGGGCTCCAATTCTAATTAACTTATTCATCTTTATCTACTCCATGGGTATCATACTGCCTACCTGGATCTACCATGTCATTGTGTTACCTTTTCACTCCCACCCCATTTGAGCATATTGCAAATGCTTGGGTATCCCATGCAAAATAAACACCATTTTTTGGCTTGACCAGTTGTAAGTATGAGTGTCTCAGACTGATGGCTTATAAAAGAAACAGAAAGACTTCAGACATAACTCTTCTACCACAGAGTACTGTTGATGATATTTATCAGTTTGTAGGAAACAGTCAGAAACAATGTTAAAATTTTTATGGTCTTTACTATCTTTTCTTTGGACTTCAATTCTGTAAACAGGAATCAGTTGGGGGGTGGAAGTTTTCTAAGGTCGACACAGATCTCAAATCAGGCGTGCTGTCAGAAAACTCGCAACATAAACCACTGTAACGGCCACGGTTTTCCACCAGGTGATGGAGGGAAGACTACTCTGCTTCCCTCTTCTTTTGATTAAAAAAAAAGTACCAACACTACTTTAAAGATTTTATTTATTTTTTTGACAGACAGAGCTCACAGGTAGGCAGAGAGGCAGCCAGAGAGGGAGGAAGGGAAGCAGGCTCCCTGCAGAGCAGAGAGCCCGATGTGGGGCTCAATCCCAGGACTCTGGGATCATGACCTGAGCTGAAGGCAGAGGCTTTAACCCACTGAGCCACCCAGGCGCCCCCCAACACTACTTTAGAAGCATGTAATCCTCTGCTTAAAGAGAACAGAAAAACAAGAAATCTCTTATTCCTAAATGATAGAGTCTTAAAAATCCTAATTAGGAGCGGTCTAAATAGACAGTTGACTTTGCAAGGGAAACAGTGTCAGAAAGAGTAGCTAAGAATCAACTGTTCTGAACACAAAGTCCCTATTTTTACAACTGTTCTATAAACAGTGGTATCATTGTACCATCCTTTAGTTGCCCGTGATGTACATTTTGCAAACAGTTTATCTTAGAAGGAACAAGAGGATATAACAGTGTTCAAAGTTCGGAGTTTTACTGTTCCTTTGTTGAAATTTTTCTTAAGACAAATTTGGTATCTCGTTACAACTACCATAAAATTTGCTTGCTAAAAGTATGTGATCATATTATATGGAGAGAAATTGGGGGGTGGTGTTCAATCACTTATTCTGTGCAGGACAAATTCACTTTTTTTTTTTTTTCATTTGTGAAGATTTTATTTATTTATATCCCAGAGAGAGAGCAAGAACAAGCAGGAGGAGCAGCAGGCAGAGGGAGAAGCAGGATCCTCACTGAGCAAGGAGCCCGGTATGGGGCTCCATCCCAGGACCCTGGGATCATGACCTGAGCTGAAGGCAGACGCTTAACTGAATGAAAAACCCAGGCATCCCTGTGCAGGGAAAATCCAAACGATTCCCTTGAGTGAGCTCCATAGGCTCAACCTTCTAACAGAGGTGGGCAACCTTCTATTGAGGCACAGGTCCTTGCATTCAACACAGGACAGCTGCTCCCTGGGTACTGGGTAGAGAGAACAATCTCAACCCCAGTGACACCTACCATTTATACGATCTGAGTTGAGAGAACCAATATTTAGGAAACATGGACACCAGTCATTCCTCCAAATAATCCACAATAATCAAATCCTACCCCTGAATCAAGCCAGATCAGCAGAGGATAGGCATTTTTAAGGCATCTTTCCTTATCCACCGCACATGGAATCATGCTTTCCTGTAATGTAATGAGACACGCTCAGGGGCAATAAGCCTCATAAAACCCTCATAAAATGGGGCGCCTAGGTGGCTCAGTGGGTTAAGCCTCTGACTTTGGCTCAGGTCATGATCTCAGGGTCCTCGGATCGAGCCCCGCATCGTGCTCTCTGTTCAGCGGGGAGCCTGCTTCCCTTCCTCTCTCTCTGCCTGCCTCTCTGCCTACTTGTGATCTCTGTCTGTCAAATAAATAAATAAAATCTTTTTTAAAAATCCTCATAAAATGCTACTCATACATTGTACTACCTATGAATTTTCCCTGGAATAAAAAAATTCCTATCTAATCACATTGTTGATAAAAACTGTACTTCCCCTGAGAAACACCGCTTTGTTATAACCTTAAGGCAATGTCATGGCACCCTTTCTGACTGGACAGGTCCAAAATGAAACCTAAATTTGTGAGCCACTAATGCAAAGATAAATAAGTTATAAAAATATGGATTATTCTTAACCTTACTTCTGCATCTTTTGTTATGTCCCTGACTTTGTTTTCATTCTTCTTTATTTTTTAAAGGTTTTTTTTTTCTTTCTATTCTTTCTTTTTTAAAAGATTTTATTTATTTATTTGTCAAAGAGAGCGAGCGAACACAGTAGGGGGAACAACAGGCAGAGGGAGAAGCAGGCTTCCCTTGAGCAGGGAGCCCGATGTGGGGCTTGATCCCAGGACCCTGGGATCATGATCTGACCCAAAGGCAGACACTTAAACTACTGAGTCACCCAGGCGCTCCTCATTCTTCTTTAGCTTACATATCTAACTTATTTTATTTGCTATACCCATGCAGGTCACCTTAAAAAAAGGACATAAATTAGTACTCTTATGTTTTAAAAACTCTACACTTAATATTAATATAATAAATCACAAAGGAAAAGATCCATAGCATTGACTACATAGAATCTAAAACTTTTATATGTCAAAAACACCATAAACAAAATTAGAAGAAACTATTAATCAAGAAAAATGTTTGCCACAAATAATAATGAAACTCTTATTCCATGAATAAGTTCTATATCTCAATAAGAATACAAAATTGGATAGATGAAATAATGATGGTAAATAAACTAGTCAAGAAATTTGGATGTTGTGGGATGCCAGGGTGGCTCAGTGGGTTAAAACCTCTGCCTTCGGGGGATTGCGGTCAAGATGGCGGAGAAGTAGCAGCTGAGACGGCATCAGGTAGCAGGAGATCAGCTAGATAGCTTATCAAAACATTGCGAACACCTACAAATCCAACGGGAGATCCAAGAGAGGAAGAACAGCAATTCTGGAAACAGAAAATCGGCCACTTTCTGGAAGGTAGGACCGGCGGAGAAGTGAATGGAAAGCGATGGGAGGATAGACCGCGGGGGAAGGGGCCGGCTCCCGGCAAGCGGCGGAGCCACGGAGCACTAAATCAGGACTTTTAAAAGTCTGCTCCACGGAGGGACATGGCTCCAGAGGCTAAACCGGGGTGCAGCCCACGCGGGGTCAGCGTGGCCCCAGGTCCCGCAGGGTCACAGAAGGATCGGGGGTGCCTGAGTGTCGCAGAGCTCGCAGGTATCGGAGCGGGAAGCCGGCTACAGAGACAGAGCCGAGGAGTGAGCTCTCAGCTCGGGGTTACCTTGAACCGGCCGCAGGCTGGGTGAGCTCGGAGCGCGGCCAGAGGCGAGGGATATGGAGTAGCCGGGGCTTTTCTCTGAGGAGTGGAGCCCCGAATCTCAGCTCTTCCAGGCCGGAGACTAGGAGGCCGCCATTTTCATTCCCGTCCTCCGGACTCTACGGAAAGCGCTCAGGGAACAAAAGCTCCCGAAAGCGAAACCGAGCGGATTACTCAGCCCGGCCCCTGGTAAGGGCGGTGCAGCTCTGCCTCGGGCA
>PISX010028374.1:0-21658 GCA_004024625.1 Mellivora capensis | reverse complement strand
TTATATATATATATATCAGCTATTGATGGACACTTGGGCTGCTTCTATAGTTTTGCTGCTATAAATAGTGCTGTAATAAGTGTTAGGTGTATTTGTCCCTTTGAATTAGTGTTTTGTATATTTGGAGTAAATACCCAGTAGTGTGAACCATGACTCATAGGTTAGATCTAGTTTTATTTTTTTTGAGAAAACTCCTTACTGTTTTCCACTGTGGATGCACTATTTTGCATTTTTTAAAACAATTTTTTAAGGATTTTATTTATTTATTTGACAGAGGGAGAGAGATCACAAGTAGGCAGAGCAGCAGGCAGAAAGGGATGGGGAAGCAGGCTCCCTACTGAGCATAGAGTCCCATGTGGGGCTTGATCCCAGGACCCCGAGATCATGACCTGAGCTGAAGGCAGAGGCTTAACCCACTGAGACACCCAGGCCCCCACTAATTTGCGTTTTTAACAACAGTGCAAGAGGACTTGTTTTTCTCCACGTCCTTGCTAACACTTGTTTTTTAGCCATTTTGACAGGTGTGAAGTGATATCTCATCGTATTTTTGATTTGCCTTTCCCTGATGATGACTGAAGTGGAGCATCTTTTCATGTGTCTGTTGGCCATCTGTATGTCTTCTTCTTCTTCTTCTTTTTTTTTTTTTTGATGTAGAGTTCAATTAATTCATCAGTTGCATTTAACACCCAGTGCTTATCACATCAGATGCCCTCTTTAATGCCCATCACACAATTACCCCATCCCCCCACCAAACTCACCTCCTGCAACCCTCAGTTTGTTTCCCATAATTAAGAGTCTTATGGCTTGTCTCCTTCTCTGATGACTGCCTATTCAGTTTTCCTTCTTTTCCTCTAGGATCTTTTGTGCTGTTTCTTATATTCCACATATGAGTGAAACCATTTGATAATTGTCTTTCTCTGATTGATTTATTTCCTCAGCATAATACCCTCCAATTCCACCAATGTCAGTGTAAATGGTAGGTAGTCACCCTTTCTGATGGCTGAATAATATTCCATATATATAATCACATCTTTATCCTTTCATCTGTTGATGGACATCTGGGCTCTTTCTGTAGTTTTACTATTATAGATATTGCTGCTATGAATATTGGAGAGCATGTGCCCCTTCAAATCACTATTTTTTTTTATTATTTGAATAAATGCCTAGAAGTGAAATTGCTGGGTTGCAGGTAGTTCTATTTTTAACTTTTTGAGGAACCTCCATACTGTTTTCGAGTGGCTGCATCAGTTTACGTTCCCACCAACAGTGTAACAGGGTTCACCTTTCTCCACATCCTCACCAATATCTGTTGCTCTTGAGTTGTTAATTTTAGCCATTCTGGCCAATGTGAGCTGGTATCTCATTGTGGTTTTGATTTGTATTTCCCTGGTACCAAATGATGTTGAGCAATTTTTCATGTGTCTGTTGGCCATTTGTATATCTTCTTTAGAGAAATGTTCATGCCTTCTGTCCTATTTTTGATTGGATTATTTGGGTTTTTTTTGCAAATTGAGTTGTATCAGTTCTTTATATATTTTGTATACTACCCCTTTGTCAGATATGTCATTTGCACATATTTTCTCCCACTCACTATGTCGCCCTCAGTTTTGTAGATCGTTTCCTGTTCTATGCAGAAACTTTTAAAGTAGGTCCAATAATTTATTTCTGTTTCTTTCCCTTCCCTCATGATACATATCTAGAAACATGTTCTAATGGCTGAAGTCAGAGAGATTACTGCCTGTTCTCTCTTCAAGAGTTTTTTAAAGGTTTCGCGTGTCACATTTAAGTCTCTAATCTATTTTGATTTTATATTTGTGTATGATCTAAGAAACTGATCCAGCATTATTCTTTTGCATGTAACTGTCCAGTTTTTCCAACACCATTTGTTGAAAAGACTATCTTTTAAATTTTGTATATTCATTCCTCCTTATTTAAGATCAATTGACCATATAATTGTGGGTTTACTTCTGGATATTCTGTCCTATTCCATTGTTTCATGTGTCCATTTTTAAGCCAGTACACACTACTTACCACTGCTTTGAAATATAATTCAAAATCTGGAATTATGATACCTTCAGTTTCTTTCTCTTTTTAAAGATTGCTTTTGCTATTCAAGGTTTTTTGGTTCCACACAAGTTTTAGAATGTCTTTTTTGCTAGTTCTGTGAAAAAAAAATATTGTTGGTATTTTGTTAGGGATTACATTAACTGTGTAGAATATTTTGGGTACTATAGACATTTTGACAATATTTGTTCTCCTCATGAGAATAGAATGCCTTCCCATATCTTTGTTTCATCTTGAATTTCTTTCATCAGTGTTTTATAGTTTTTCAGATTACTAGTCTTTCACCTATTTGATAAAGTTTATTCCTAGATATTTTATTGTTTTTGGTACATTTGTAATTGGGATTCTTTTCTTAATTTAACTTTCTCTTGATTCATTTCTAGTTTATATTAATGCAGCAAACTTCTGTACAATCATTTTGTATCCTATGATTTTACTGAATTCAAAACATTTTTTGGTAGAGTTTTTAGGGTTTTCTGTATATAGTGTCATGCCATCTGCATATAGTGAGAGTTTTACTTCTTCCTTGCTGTTTTGGATGCCTTTCATTTATATTTTCTAATTGCTGTGGCTAGGACTTCCAATACTAAGTTGAGTAAGTGCTGAGTGGATGTTCTTTTCTTGTTCTTGAACTTAGGAGACAATCTCTCAGTTTTTCATCATGAGTATGATGTTGCCTGTGGGTTTTTCATATAAGGACATTATGATAATGAAATATGTTCCCTCCAGACCTACTTTGCAGAGAGTTCTTATCTTGAAGGCATGTTGTTCTTTGTGAAACACTCTTTCTGCATCTATTGAAATGATCGCTTGGTTTTTATCCTCTTTGTTATGGATGTGACATATGTTGATTTTTTCAAATATTGAACAACTCTTACAATCCAGGATTAAATTACTCTTGATCCTGGTGAATGATTTTTTAATATATTGTTGGATTCAGTTTGCTAATATTTTGTTGTGGACTTTTGTATCTATATTCATGAGAGATATTGGACTGTAGTTCTCTTTTTTTGCGTGGTGTCTATATCTGGTTTTGGTATCAAGGTGATATTGACCTCATAGAATAAGTTCAGAGGTTTCCTTTCATCTTTATTTTTTTGGAATAATTTGGGAATAGATATTACTTCTTTAAATATTTGGTAGAATTTTCATATGAATAAGTATGGTACTGAACTTTTGTTTTGTGGGTGTTGATTATTGATTCAATTTCAATAACTGGTAATTAGACTGTTCAAATTTCTGTTTTTTCCTACTTTTAGTTTTGGTAGGTTATGTTTCTAGAAATTTATCCATTTCTCCTAAATTGGACAATTTATTGGCATATATGTTTTCATAATATTCTATTACAATTGTTTGCATTTCTGTGGTGTTGGTCCTTATTTCTCCTCTTTCATTAGTAACTTTATTTGCATCCCCCCCCTCTCTTTCTCTCTGCAATGAGTCTTGCTAGAGATTTATCAGTTTTGTTGATCTTTTTAAAGAAGAAGCTCCTGGTTTCATTGATCTTTTCTATTTTGTTTTTAATTTCTGTACTGTTTATTTCTGCTCTAATCTTTACTATTTCCTTCCCTTTGCTGGATTTGGGTTTTATTTGTTCCTCCTTTTTTTAAGCTATTTTAGATACAAGTTTAGATTGTTTATTTGAGGTTTTTCTTGCTTCTTGAGGTAGGCCTGTATTTCTATAAAATTCCCACTTAGAACAGCTTTTGCTGCATCGCAAGGATTATGAATAGTTGTGTTTATTTTCCTTTGTTTTTTATGCAATTTTTATTTCTACCTTAATCCTTCTTTGATCCATTCATTATTTATGAACATGTTATTTAAATTCCATGTATTTGTGCTCTTATCCATATTTTTCTTATGGTTGACTTCTAGTTTCATAGCATTGTGTTCAGAAAAGATACATTATGACTTTGATTTTTTAAAATATATGTTAAGGCTTGTTTTGTGGCCTAGATTATGAACAATTTTGGAGAATGTTCCATATGCACATGGAAAGAATTTGTATTCTGCTGTTTTAGGATGGAATAATGTGAAAATATTAGTTAAATCTATTTCAGTGTGTCATTCAAAGCCACTGTTTCTTTGTTGATTTTATGTTTGGAGGATCTACCCATAGATGTAAGTGGGGTATTAAAGTTCCCTACTTCTATTGTATTAATATTGATTATTCTTTTAAGTTTGTTCTTAACTTTGATATATTTGGGTGTTCCCATGTTGGGTGCATACATATTTATAATTGCTATATCATATTGTCTCCTTTATTATTATATACTGTCCCTTTTGTCGCTTGTTACAGTCTTTGTTTTAAAGTCTATTTTGTCTGATATAAGTAAGTCTTCTCCAGTTTTCATTTGGCAACCATTTGGATGATAAATATTTCTCCATCCCCTCACTTTCAATCTGCAGATGTCTTTGCTCTGAAGTGAACTTCTTGTAGGCAGTTTATGGATATGTCTTATATTTTTGTTTGTTTGTTTGTTTGTTTGTTTGTTTTTACCCACTCTTTCACCTTATGTCTTTCATTGAAGTGTTTAGTCCATTTGCATTCAAAGTTATTATTGATAGGCATGTATTTATTGCTATTTTGTTACTTGTTTTATGATTTAAAAATATTTCATTTATTTATCTGAGAGAGAGAGAGAAAGTGAGAGAGAGAGAATGGGCAGGGGAGAGAGGTGGAGGGAGGGGGAGAAGCAGATTCCTTGCTGAGCTGGGAGTGTGATGTGGAGCTCTATCCCAGGACCCCAAGATCATGATCTGAGACAGAGGCAGATGCTTAACCAACTTAGCCATCCAGGCACTCCTGGTGATTGTTTCTAGAGATTTTCTCTGATCTTTTCCTCTCTTCCTCTTTCTCATGATTTTTTGGCTTTCTTTAGTGACATATTGGGGTTAATGGAGAGCATGAAATCAGACATAATACCTGGCTTGCTAAAATGTAACAAGGAGGCTACTGGGGGAAAAGGAAAGTTTTGGAGAAGGGCATAGGCCTTTGGAATGCCAAGGCCTGTGTGACCACTCTGTTGTTGGAATGCCATGGGGAGTTGCCTCCCGGAAGCTTTCTTAGCCCAAATAGCCACCCTGTGATCTAAGATATGTATGCATTGTCCTTTAGGCTATGTTTAGTAGAACATGCAGATTAGCATATCTTATATTTCCCACAGACAGATCCTCCTACTTTCACCCCTTGTCACACATCACCTGCTTGAGAAACAATGATAAGGATTGGTAATTATCCTGAAGGACCAATAAAAGTGGGAGTAAAGGAATGCAAAGGGTCTTTGTCTCTGAGCTTTGACCCCCTTGCCTTCTCCTCTCTTTCACAGCAAAGGTTTGAGTAATCTTTCATCTGTAGGTACAGGGATTGCTGGCCATTCCCAGCAGTGACATATCTAGATTCTTTCTCTCTCTCTCTCTCTCTCTCTCTATATATATATATATTTTTACATAGCTACTTCTGGTATTTGATTTGTCATTACCACTTGGTTTGTATATAACATCTTCTGTATATGGCAGTCTATGTTAAGTTGATGCTTACTTATTTTCAAACCCATTTTTTACTCCTTTCCCACTAATGTTTTAGGTATACAATGTCATATTTTGCATCTTTTTTATTTTATAAATCCCTTGACTGATTTTTAAGAAATATTTATTTTTGCTCCTTTTGTGTTTTTTACTTTTCATACACTCACAGTCTTCCTTTCTACTCAAGGAATCCCCTTTAATATTCCTTGTAAGGCTAATTTAGTGGTCTTGATCTCTTTGAGTTTCTGTTTGTTTGAGAAACTCTTTATCTCCCCTTCAATTCTAAATGATATCATTGTTGGATAGAGTATTCTTGGCTGCATATTTTTTGCTTTCAGCCCTTTGAATATGCCATGCCATTGTATTCTGCCCTTCAAAATTTCTACTGAGTTGGGACGCCTGGGGGGCTCAGTCGGTTAAGTGGCTGCCTTCGGCTCAGGTCATGATACCAGCGTCCTGGGATCGAGTCCGACATCGGGCTCCTTGCTCGGCAGGGAGCCTGCTTCTCCCTCTGCCTCTGCCTGCCACTCTGTCTGCCTGTGCTCTCTCGCTCTCTCTCTCTCTCCCTCTCTCTCTGACAAATAAATAAATTTAAAAAAATTTCGACTGAGTAATTAGCTGTTAGCCTAATGGGGTATCCACTTGTATATAACTCTTCTCTTGCTGCTTTTAAAAAATTTTTTTAAATAATTAAAAAAATATTTTTAAACAAATTCTCTTGCTGCTTTAAAAAAAATCATGCCTGTTTGCCATTTTAATTACTATGGGTCTTGGTGTGGACCTCCTTGGGTTGAATTTTTGGGGGGCTTATTGTGTCCCCCATATCTGGATATCTCTTTCCTTACCCAGATTAGGGAAGTTTTCAGCTATTACTTCTTTGAATACATTTTCTGCCCCCTTTTCTCCATTCTTCTTCTTCTGAGATCCCTGTAAGGCAAATGTTATTACACTTTATGAAATCACTGAGTTCCCCAAGACCACCCTTAATCTGTATATTTTTTTCCCTCTCCTTTGCTCAGCTTGGTTACTTTCCATTACCTTGCCTGCCATGTCATTGATTCATTTCTCTGCTTTATGTAGCCTACTATTTATTCTAATGAGTATATTTTTAGTTTCATTTATTGTGTTCTTGATATTTGACTTGTTCTTTTTTAGATCTGTGTTAAGAGTCTCAATGTTGTCCTCCACTATTTTCTTAAGTCCAGCATGTATCTTTATAATCAGTACTTTGAATTCTCTGTCAGGCATATTACCTACATCCAATTCACTTTGGTCTCTTTGCTGTGGTTTGGTACTTTCATTTGGGTGATGTTTCACATCTGAATTTTGCCAGACTTACTATGTCTGTTTCTTTGTGTTAGGAAAGTCAGCTACTTTTCTCACTATTAACGATAATAGCTTTATGAAGATGAGGTCTTATAGTTCTCTGCAGTTCAGTGTCCCTTTTTTCCCAGGGCCTGGCACTTCAGGGTGTTTTTCCTATGTGTGTTGTGTGTGCTTTGTTTTTGAGTCTCTTCCCCTTTCTCTTTTGAGAAATTCCTTGAATTCCTTGAATGTGTCCAGTTGTCTGTCAGGCTCTTTTGCCTATTTTGGGCAGCAGGGTGTGCCATGGTCTGCTTCCAAAATGAGACCTGCCCTTGCCACTGCATGAACTGAGGTCCAGGTGATGTGGTTTTAACAAGATTTGTGCCAGTCTTCTTGGGAGGGGCTCTCACAACAAGGAATAGAGCTTGACTGGGAAGGGTGTATCAGCTGAAGCTTGTTGGGTGATCTTGATGTAGCAAGTTAGGTAAGGAAAGTTGCCCTTGCACTGGTTCTAGGAGGTGGTCATTGTTTATGATGGGGGTTGGGGGAGGGAAATGGTGCCTGCCAGCTCCTTTGTTCCTGGAGGTGTCTCCCTGTGATCCATGTTTCTCTGGGCCATGCTCTGAGATGAGCAAATAACTCTTCCTCCCATCTGTCCCTGATGTTTTTCAACTATATTTTTTTCAAAGTAGGATCTATACCCATCATGAAGCCCAATGTGGGGCTTGCACACATTACCCTGAGATCAAGCCTATAGCTGAGATCAAGAGTCAGATGCTTAAATGGCTGAACAACCTAGGCATCCCTGTACCCAGTGTTTTTCAAACTGCTGGTTCTAAGCATATCTTCACAGGCTGTTTGTCATGCTGTCTCATTAAGGGTGAGGTTCTGCTTCCTAATGCCATCTGAGCTCTGCTTCCAAAAGCCAAGTCTGCTGATTTTTAAACTTTCAGGCTTTAGGTTCCACTGGATTTAAGAACTCATGAAATGTGGCCCTTCTCTCTTTCAAAGGCAAATATTACAGGGATTTGTCCTCCTCCTCCTCATATGTGGGATCCCTGGTGTAAAAGTCTATTTTCCACCCTTTTCCTTGACACCAGCTCCCTCCCCGCTGCAGACAGCCATGGTTTGTGTCACTCTTGGACCATGTCTTCACCCTTCCTAACTCCTTTATTACGGGCTCTTCCTTGTCTTTAGTTGTGGAGCTTTTTCTCCCAGTCTTCACGTCATTTTCTGGATTATTTGCATTGATATAAGTGTTATCTAGCTGTATACATGGGATGAGGTGAGTTTAGGATCCTCCTATTCTGCCATTTACTGAGAGAAATGTATTGAAATCTATTTATATATTTCTTTTTTTAAATTCTGTTTAAGGGGGTGCCTGGGTGGGAGGTTGGGCCTCTGCCTTTGGCTCAGGTCATGGTCTCAGGGTCCTGGGATTGAGCCCCACCTTGGTCTCTCTGCTCAGCAGGAAGCCTGCTTCCTCCCTCTCTCTCTGCCTTCCTTTCTGCCTACTTGTGGTCTCTGCCTGTCAAATAAATACATAAGATCTTTAAAAAATAAATAAATTCTATTTAAATTTTCACAACTATTATTTTAGAGATCTTAAAGACATACTATTGAGTCATTCAAATTTAGAATTATTTTACCTTCCTAATAGATTGATCCATTTAACTTTATAAAGTATTTAATTTTGTCTTTTGTAATGCTTCTAAAGTATAAGTTTATTTTTTTCTTTGTGGAGTATAGTGAGTCCAGCTTTCTTCTGGCAAGTGATTGCATAGTATATATTTTTTTCAGACATTATTTTCAAATTTTCTGCATCCTGTTATTTAGGATGCATCTCAGTAAGCAGCATGTATTGTGGAATTTTTAAAGTTTATTTATTCATGTTTTTAGTAACCTCTACACCAAATATGTGGCTTTAACTCATGACCCAAGATCAAGTTATATGCTCTTTCAGATAAGCCAGCAAGGCACCCCTGTATTGTTAGGTTTTATGTGGATTTTTGTGCAGTCTAAACTCTCTTCCTTTGATGCACTGTTTACTATTTGTCCTATTTGTGTTTTTTCCCTACTTTCACCTTTTTTTTGCCCTCATTTGGATTAACTAAATTTCTTATTATAATCCCCAATTTCTTTTCTATTATATTACTAGTTATATGTTCTTTAGATTACTCATTAGAGATTATTCTAGATATTAATTCATGCATCCTTGAATTGAAACAAAGAAGTCAGTACATCCACCATTTTTAAAAAATGGGAAAGACGATATAGAATTTTAATTCCATTTAACTTTTTTATCTGTTGTGCTATCATAATTAAAAACTTAATTATATGTATGTGTGTGTATATATATGTATATATAGAAACACATATATGTGAACACCATGAAACAGTAGGTTTATTTTTGTAAAACTAATATGAATTTATTATTTATAGATTTAACCACTTATTTTTATTGAGATACAATTTATGTATAACATTATATAAATTTAAGGTGCACTGCGGTTGATTTGATAATTTACATATTGCAATATGATTATCACTATAACTTTACCTAACACTTTTATCATGAGACATAACTATCATTTCATTCTTTTGGTAAGAACATTTAAGATCTAGTCTCTCAGCAATTTTGAAAAGGTAATACAGTATTGTTGACTAAATTCACTATGTTGTGTTTTACAACTCTAGAAATTATTTATACTTTTAGTTGCAAATTCGTACCACTTAATGACATCTCCCCACTTTGTCTACTTCTACCCCTTAGTAATCGCTATTATACTTTCTTATTTTTAAAATTTTATGTAAATTCAATTAATTAACATATAATATATTATTAGTTTCAGAGGTAGAGTTTAGTGATTCATCAGCTGCATGTAATACCCAGTGCACATTACATCATGTGCTTTCCTTAATACTCATCATCCAGTTACCCCATCCCCCACCAGCATCCCACAGTTTGTTTCCTCTTTTAAAATTTATATTCAAATTTCAGCATACATTGTAGTATTATTTGCAGGTGTACAATATAGTAATTCAACACTTCCATACAACACCAAGTGCTCATCCCAGCAAGTGAACTTAAGTCCCATCACCTTTTTAACCCATCACCCCAACCATCTTCCCTCTGGTAACCATAAGGTTATTCTCTATAGTTAAGGGTCTGTTTCATGGTTTGCCTCCCTCTTTCTTTTTCCCCCTTCCTCCTTTTTTTCTTTCTTAAATTTCACATATGAGTGAAATAATGTGGTATTCGTCTTTCTATGACTGACCTATTTTGCTTGGAATAACACTCTGTAGCTCAACCTATGTCATTGTAAATGGAAAGATTTCATTATTTTCTATGGTTGAGTAATATTCCACTGTGTGTGTGTGTGTGTGTGTATGTGTGTATGTATGCCACTTCATTATCTATTCATCCATCAGTGGACACTTGGGCTGTTTCTATAATATTGTTATTGTAGATAATGTTGCTAAAATATTGAGGTGCATGTACCCCTTTGAATTACTACATTTGTATTCTCTGGGTAAATATCTAGTAGTGCAATTTCTGGATTTTAGAGTAGTTCTATGTTAAACTTTTGAGGAACCTCAGTATTCTTCCAAATTGGCTTTACAAGTTTGCATTCCCACCAATGGAGCAAGAGGGTCCCCTTTCTCAACCCCCTAGCTAAAACCTGCTGTTTTTCTTGTTGATTTTAGCCATTTTGATAGGTGTGAAGTGATGTCTCATTGCAGTTTTGATTTGAATTTCCTGATGATAAGTGATGTTGAGTATCTTCTCATGTGTCTGTTGGCCATCTGTATCTCTTCTCTGGAAAAGAAAATGTCTATTCATATCCTCTGCCCAATTTAAAAAAAATTAACAGGAGAAAAGACAAATTTTTAATTCATATAATATATAGGAGCACAGAGAAAACATATGACTGAAAGTGCCAGTTAGAATTTGGGGCTTATATACCATTTTAATAAGGAAGGGGAAGATGGAGAAAGAGCTCTTATGGGAAAACAAATGACTTTTATGAAAGTTAAATGGGTCCTTAGGAAAATAAATGGGACAGAATATATTTGTGACTATGTCTTTATAAGTGAGCTCTTGTCCTGGTGCTGACATCTGTCTCTGGTGTTAACAGTCAAACTTTCCTGGTTAAGAAATTCTTTGGAAGAAGATTTATGACAGTTGAGTTCTTGGAGAGGCCCTGATTTTAGACACCTGATAGCACTTTAGAGGTGGGGGATGGAGAACCTCTATATCTGTTCACTTTTATTAATTTTATCTATTTGTTTATTATGTTCAGTTAGCTGACATATATACATCATTCATTTTTGATGTAATGTTCAATGATTCATTAGTTGTGTATAACACCCAGTGCTCATCACAACACTTTCCCTACTTAATACCTGTCTTTTTAGTTGGATTATTTGCTTTTTGGGTGTTGAGTTTTATATGTTCTTTATATATTTTGGATACTAACCCTTTACTAGAGATGTCATTTGCAAACATCTTGCCTCATTGTAGGTCGCCTTTTAGTTTTGTTGGTTGCTTCTTTTGTTGTACAAAAACTTTATTTTAGTGAAGTCCCAATAGTTTATATTTGCTTTTGTTTCTGTTCCTTCAGGAGACATACCTAGAAAGAAGTTGCTATGGCCAATGTCAAAGAGATTACTGCCTTTGTTCTCTTCTAGGCTTATAATGGTTTCATGTCTAACATTTAGGTCTTTCATCCAATGTAAATTTTTTTGTGTTTGTATGATGTAACAAAGTAGTCCAGTTTCATTCTTTTGCATGTTGTTGTCCAGTTTTCCCAACATCATTTGTTGAACAGATTTTTCCCTTTGGATATTCTTTCTTGGTTTGTCATACATTTATTGGCCATACAGTTGTGGGCTCATTTCTGGGTTTTCTATTCTGTTCTATTGCTCTATGTGTCCATTTTGGGCCAGTAGCATGGTGTTTTGATTTCTACAGATTTCTATTATAATTTGAAGTCAGAAATTGTGATCGCTTCAGCTTTGCTTTTCTTTTTCAAGGTTGCTTTTGTTATTTGGGATCTTTTGTGGTTCCATATAAAATTTGGTTTGTTGTAGCTCTGTGAAAAATGCAGTTGGTATGTTGTTAGGGATAGCATTAAATGTGTAGATTGTTTTGGTTAACAGACATTTTAAGAATAGTTCTTCTTCCAATCCATGAGCATGGAATGTCTCTCCATTTCTTTGTGTCATCTTCAGTTTCTTTTATGAGTGTTTTATAGTTTTCAGAGTTTAATTCTTTCACCTCTTTGGTTACATTTATTACTAGGTATCTTATTCTATTTGGTATAATTATAAAAGGGATTGATTCCTTAGTTTCTATTTCTCTTTGATTTTGTATCCTATGATGTTACCAAATTCACTTATCACTTCTAGCCTTTTTTTTTTTTTCATGGAGACTTCCAGGTTTTCTATGCAAATAGTGAAAGTATCTCTTCTTCCTTGCCAATTTGGTTGCCTTTTATTTATTTTTCTTGACTGATTGCTGTAGGTAGGACACCCATACTGTCTTGCATAGAAATGGTGAGAGGGGACATCCTTGTCTTGTTTCTGACCATAGAGGAAATACTGTCAGTTGTTTGTTTCCATAATGGATGATATTAGTTGTGTTATTCATATATGGGCCTCATTATGTTGAGGCATGTTCCCCAAAACCTACTTTGTTCAGGATTTTCATCATGAATGAATGTTGTACTGTGTCAAATCCTTTTTCTTTTTCTTTTTCTTTTTAAGATTTTATTTATTTATTCATGTGAGACAGAGAGAGAGAGAAAGAGAGAGGGAGAGGGAGGAGCAGGCTCCCTGTGGAGCAGGGAGCCCAATGTAGGATTTAATCCCAGGACCCTTAGATTATGACCTGAGCTGAAGGCAGATGCTTAACAAACTGAGCCACCCAGGCACCCCTTAAATACTTTCTCTACATCTATTGAAATGGTCACATGCTTCTTTCTTTTATTAATGTGATGTGTCATGTTGATTGATTTATGAATGTTGAACCATTCTTGCAACCCTGGCATAAATCCCACTGTATTGTGTTGAATGATTTTTTAAAATATATTGTTGGACTTGTTTTGTTAGTATTTTACTTAGAATTTGTGCGTGTATTTTCATCAGTGATATTGGCATGTAGGTTTCATTTATAGTTGTACCTTGATCTGGTTTTGGTATCAGGATAACGCTGTCCTGATAGAATGGATTTGGAATTTTTCCTCCCTTTTTTTATTTTTTGGAATAGTTTCAGAAGAGTAGGCATTAACTCTTTTTTAAATGTTTTGTAGAATTTTTCCATGAAGATTTTTGGTCCTGAATTTTTATTTGTTGGCTGTTTGGTTTTTGTTTGTTTGTTTGTTTGTTTGTTTCTGATTAACTTTGTTTGCTTGTTGTTTGGTCTGTTCAATTTTTTTCAGTTTTCATAGTTGATTTGTAAGTATTTATCCATTTCTTCTACTTTTTCCAATTTCTTGCATATAGATTTTCATATTTTGTTTTAATTATTTGTATTTTTGTGGTGTTGATGGTTATTTTTCTTCTCTTATTTGTGGTTTTATCCATTTGAGTCTTTTCTCATTTCTTTTTGATGAGTCTGGCCAGAGATTTTTCAATTTTATTAATTTTTTCAAAGAATCAGCTCCCGATTTCATTGATCTGTTCTATTGTTTCTTAGTTTTTGTATCATTTATTTCTTCTCTAACCTTTGATATCTCTCTTTTTCTGCTAGCTCTTGGCTTCATTTGTTATGCTTTTTATATTTCCTTTAGGTGTAAGATTAGGTTGTTTATTTGAGGATTTTCTTGTTTCTTGAGGTAAGCCTATATTTTTACATAATTCTCTTTTAGGACCTCTTTGCTGCATTTGAAAGGTTTTGTACTGTTGTGTTTTCTCTTTCTTTCTTTCTTTTTTTCAATGTTATATTTGAGTTTTATTTCAGTAAAGCTGAAAAAATCAAATTAAAACAATTTTAGTATGTCATTAGTTTTTGATACAATGTTCAATGGTTCATTAGTTTGGTATAACACCCAGTGCTCATCATATCATGTGCTCTCTTTAATGCCATGTACTGTTGTGTTTTAGGTTTCTTTTGTTTTCACATGCTGTTAAGTTTCTTCATTGATTTCCTGGTTGACCCATTCATTGTTTAGTAGCATATCATTTGACTTCTATGTATTTTTTCTCTTTCCAGATATTATCTTGTGATCAACTTCTCGTTTCATAGTGTTGTGGTCAGAAACGTTCCATGTTATGACTTATTTTTTTATTTGTTGAGCCTTGCTATGTGATCTAATATGTACTTTATTCTGGAGAATGTTCCATGTAGAACTAGAAAATAATGTATATTCTGCTGTTTTAGGACACAGTATTCTGAGTATACCTGTTCAGTCCATTTGGTCCAGGGTATCATTCAAAGCCACTGTTTCCTTCTTCATTTTGTTTACACAATTTCTTTATTAATACAAGTAGGATGTAAAAATCCCCTACCATTATTGTATTATGAGCAATTAATTCCTTTATGTTTGTCATTAATTGTTTTATGTATTTGGGTGCTCACATGTTAGGTGCATGATAATTTACAATTGTTATATATTATTGTTGGATTGTCCCTGCTATTATGACATAGCTCCCTTCCTCATCTCTTATTACAGTCTTTGGTTTAAAATCTAATTTGTCTGATATGAGGATTGCCACCCCAGATTTCTTTTGATGTACATTAGCATGATAAATGGTTTTCCACACCTTCACTTTCTTTTTTTTTTAAAGATTTTATTTATTTATTTGACAGACAGAGATCACAAGTAGGCAGAGAGGCAGTCAGAGAGAGAGAGAGGAGGAAGCAGGCTCCCTGCTAAGCAGAGAGCCCCATGTGGGGCTCGATCCCAGGACCCTGGGATCATGACCTGAGCCGAAGGCAGAGTCTTTAACTCACTGAGCCACCCAGGTGTCCCCACACCTTCACTTTCAATCTGGAGGTGTCTTCGGGTCTAAAATGAGTTTCTTATAAACACTTCTTGTTTTAAAGTCAACTTTGTCTGATAAGTGTATTGAGACTCTGGCTTTCTTTTGACATACATCTGTGTGAAAAATGTATAGTGATTGTCTCACTAAAAATGTTTAGTGATTGTCCTTAGGTTTCAAATGAGTGTTTTGAAGGCAACATATAGATACGGATCTTGTTTTTTTATCCACTGTGACACCGTATGTCTTTTGATATGAGCATTTAGTCCATTTACTTTCAAAGTAATTATTGAAATGTATGGATTTATTGTCCTTTTATCACTTGTTTTGTCATGTTTCTGGAGAATTTCTGTTCTTGTATTTGTCAATTCTGGTCTCCTCTTTGCATTCAAAATGTCCCCTTTAATATTCCTTTCAGTGCTTTTTTGGTGGCCATAATCTACTTTAGTTTTTGTTTGTCTGGGGAACTCTTTATCTCTCCTTATATTCTTAATGATAAACTTGCTGGATAGTGTATTTTTGGCTGCAAACTTTTCCCATTCAGCACTTTCAATATTTTGTGCCACTCCCTTCTGGCTTAAGTTTTTTTTTTTTTTTTAATCTCCAGCTAGCTTTATGGATTTTCTCTTGTAAGTGAAGGACTTCTTTTGTCTTGCTGCTTTTAGAAATTTTTCTTAATCAATATATTTTGCAAATTTAATTTTCTATGTATTTGTGTGCATCTGCTTTTTTTTTTAGATTTTATTTATTTATTTGACAGACAGAGATCACAAGTAGGCAGAGAGGCAGGCCGGGGGTGGGGGGACTAGGCTCCCTGCTGAGCAGAGAGCCCCATGTGGGGCTCAATCCCAGGACCCTGGGACCACAACCTGAGCTGAAGGCAGAGGCTTTAACTCACTGAGCCACCCACGTGCCCCTTCTTTTTAAAATTACTCTTTTGATAGGAGTTCTGTGTGCCTCCTGGATCTGGATGTCTGTTTCCTTCCCCAGATTAGGGAACCTTTCAGCTATTATTTTATCAAATAAATTTTCTTCCCTGTTTTCTCTCTTTTCTTCTCTGAGACTCCTATAATATGAATGTTATTATGTTTGATGGTATATATGAGTTCCCTAAGTCTTTTCTCATATCATATAATTATTTTTCTGTTAAATTCATGTTTATTATTTTCCATTATTTTGTCTTCTAGGTCTAATTAATTAATTAATTAATTAATTTCTCTGCTTCTTCCAGCCTGCATCAAGCCTGTTTCTAGTCTCATTTTGTGCACTCTTCATCTCTGATTCGTTTTTAGCCCTTTTATCTCTGTGGTATAGCCCTTTTATACCTGTGGTAAGATTATCACTATGTCTTCTTTTTTTAAAGATTTTTAAAAAAATTATTTTAAATATAGGGGCAGGTGGTGGCACATGGAAAGAGAATCTTAAACAGATTCTGTGCTGAGTGCAGAACCCAACACAAGACTCAACCTTATGACTCTAAGATCATGACCTGAGCCAAAACCCAGAGTTAGCCACTTAACAGACTGCACCACACAGGCACCCCTTATATTATTTTTTCATCCTACTGAGTATACATGTTATTCTTGATTTAGATTCACGACCAGACATTTTACTTATATCTGTTCCACTTAAATCTCTGGCCATAGCTTTTTCTTGTCCTTTCATTTGGAATAAATTTCTTTGTCTTGGTATTTTGTCTAACAGTGTTGTCTAACTTATTCTCTATGTCATAAAAAACAGTTGTGTCTCCTACTCCTGAAAATAATGATCTTCTGAAGAAGAGGTCATGTTTCCAGGTCCTGGTGCTTCAGGGATTGCCTCCTGTGTGTTGTGTGTGTTCTGTGGTTGTATTTTGGCTGCTCTATCCTTCAGGCCAGTCATCTGCAGAGGCTGTCCTTGTCTGTATTGTGCACTACTTCATCCCTGGCTTGAGTGCGGTGAGTTTTATCTAAGTGTGATCTTCTTGTGAAACCTTGTGAAATGATACCTGAACACCAACTCCACCAGAAGTGAGATCCCGTGGAACTCTTTTGTCCTGAGATATCGTCTGGGCAACTGTTTGTGTTGGTCTTTGAGGGAAGGGGCCCATTGCACTGGGACTCAGGCAAGCATGACTGAGAAGGGCAGTCCATCAGAGCTCAGTAGGTTGGGACTTGGTATAAGCAAGTTAGGCAGCTAGTGATGGTGCTGTATTGCTTCCTATAGGTGGTCCTGTGTTTAACTGAGCTGCACAGAGAGATAAAAGGTGCTGGCCAGCTTCATTGTTTCTGGAGAGGGGTCTCTGTGAATTATTCCTCTCAGGGGTGCACTCTGAGAAGGGCAAATATTCTCTCCACTGTGTGCCCAAGACACTATTCAGATCACTGTTTCCAAGCTGTATGTCCCTGGGTTATTTGCCTGCCTTGTCTCCAGGAGCACCCCCAATACCCTCCACACTCTATCCCAGCAAAACCAACTTAAATCTCTAAGTTTTTACCCTGCTGGCTGAAAATATTCACAAAATTCAGCACCTCTCATTTTCAAAGCCAATGAATTTGGGGAAACATTCCCCTTATGTGTTTTCCTGTGTGCTCCTATCTCTCTTGCCCATGTTTACAACCATGACTCCCTTCCCTCTGCAGCACTAGAGATCCGTTTCTCCCTTAAACCATGTCTCTATACTTCCTACCTTCTTTGATGTGGCCTCTTCTCTCCTTTTAGTTGTAGAGATTGTTATGACTATTTTAAGATTGATTTCTAGAGTATTTAGGATGTTTTTATAGTTATCTAGGTGTGTTTGTGGGATGAAGTGAGCCTAGGGTACTGCTTCTCTGGTGCCACCTTCCTCTCTTGAAAAGTGCTCATCTGATGTCTACTATCATCTAAATAAATTTTTTAAAAATTATCTTAGAGTGGGGAAGAGAGAATAAGAAGTTGAAGAGTTGGTAACAGAAAAAGCATGTGAAATTGTCATCTCTGGCAATAAGGAGAGTAAATTGACTAGGGCAGGTGTCAGAAAATTATGATCTATGGGCCAAATCTGACTGTGGACTTTTTTATGACTTTTTTTCTGGAACACAGAGCTGCTTATTATTTTCACATATTGTCTATGGCTGATTCATAATAACAAGTTGAATATTTTCAGTGGGTCATCATGGCTCACAGACCCTGTAATATTTACTATTTGGAGCTTGAAAAATGTTTGCCAACTCCTGGACTAGGATCACGTAACATTGTACAAACCGACTTCAGGTTTTTTGACATAAATTAATTGTGAGACTAGTCAACATAGTTGCATATTTCCCTCCATCCTCATTGAGTTGCTTAGGAGGGGTTATATAGTAAGGAAGTCAAATTTAACCAGGGTTACATTGTGCCAGACAACTGTGAGAGGGGGAGAAAGATTCTAGGAAGTTATGAGGTTTGGTTCTAATGATATATCCAAGAATCTAATGAAGGTAATGAAGAAAGTGACAATAAAAATGAGAGAAATATTTTGGAAGGGTGATGACAGCAAGATGGCATAATTGGAAACCTAGAAGCTCCTTCCTGCCACAGAAATACTGATTCAACAACAGTACACAGAACAATTCCCTTTTTAAGAAGTGTAGAATCAGTTCAAAATTTCCTGCACTTCAATAAAGCACAAAACAAGGGCATCAAACCTGACGATAACTCACATACCATGATTCCTACTTCTGGTTCAGCATGGCATGATGAAGGGGAAACTCCAAGCTGCAAAATTCCCTTTGGAGATAGAAAGAGAACACTGAAACATACGTCCAATGCCCAGATATCTTAGGGACTTATTTTTGTCTTGTTTGGGTCTAAGTGCTGGTAAGAGAAGGTGTCATATTGGGAACCATTGAGAACAAAGGTGATGACTTGGGTGAATGTAAGATCACTCACGGTAGTTCCTTCTCCAGCTGAGGGGAAGAAATCCCACAACTACTACTGCATTTCTCCCTGGGGAGGGAAAGAGTTGAAGCATACATTGAACATACTAGCTCTTCAGGAAGCTGCCTGAGGTAATTGTTTTTGTTTAGCCTACCTCAGAAAGCTAATGGGATTCAGAATACTCTAGAAGTCAAGGAGACATGTGGGACAAAAGAGAGTTAGGTGGCTTAGTGCTGGCCTACAAGACATGACATATTAGTCGGGGGAAATACAGCTTTAGGACCTGTCCTCAGAATGGAAAGAAAAGAGTGAAACATGCATCCAAAATTATGCATTTTCAGGGAGCTGACAAATGGACAGGTTTCTGTGTTGACTAACTGAAAACACTGGTGTTGGAATACTTTAGAAGCCTGGTAGCTGCTGAAAACAAAAGATAGCTGGGAATCTTATTGCAGCTCCAGACAACTTGTACCATATACAGACAATGAGGGAACAAGACATTAAGAATCCCTTAAAAAAATCAGTGAATCCATCTACTTGGGATTTTACATGCATAAATTAATGAGATGAAGCACTATATCATAATAAATGGGACAATCCACTAAGAATATCTAACAGTTGTAAATATTTATACATCTACATGGAAGCACTCAACAATATAAAACAATTAATAACAAACATAAAGGAGCACATTGATAATAATCAGTAATAAACATCACCCTCAGATCAATGGGCAGATCACCTAAGAAGAAAATCAACAAGGAACAATGGCTTTGAGTGACACACTGGAGCAGATAGACTTCACAGATATATTCAGAATATTTCATCCCAAAGCAGCAAAATACACATTATTTTCAAGTGCATATGAGACTTTCTCCAGAATAGATTGCATACTAGTTCATAAATCAAGCCACAACTAGTACAATACCATGCATATTTTCTGACCACAATGCTATGAAACATGAAGTCATTCACACACACACACACACACACACACACACACACACAAGGAAAGACCACAAACACTTGGAGGTTAAAGTCCATCTTACTAAAGAATTAATGTGTCACACAAGAAATTAAATAAAATATTAAAAATATGTGGAAAAAATGAAAGGAAAAACACCATGGTCCAAAATTTTCAGGATATCACAAAAGCAGTCATAAGGGAGAACTTTATAGTAATACAGGTCTACCTCAGGAGGCAAGAAATCTCATAAATAAGCAACCTAAACTTACACCTAATGAAGCTAGAATGATAACAACAAAAGAAGCTTAAAGTGAGCAAAAGGGGGGAAGTAATAAAGACTAGGACAGAAATAATGGGTATAGAAACTTAAAAAAAAAACAGTAGAACTTCTCAATGGAAGCAGGAGCTAGTTGTATTAAAACATTAATAAAAATGGCAAGTATTTGCCAGACTTCTCAAAAAGAAAGGAGAAAGGACACAAATAAATAAAAATCACAAATGGAAGAGGAGAGATAAGAGCATAACAGAAATACAAACAATAAGAATATTGTGAAAAATCATATGTCAACAAATTGGACAACCTAAAAGAAGTTGATAAATTCCTAGGAACATATAAATTACCAAAACTGTAAACACAAGAGAAGGAAAACATGAACAGACTGATAACTATAAATGAAATTGAAAAAATAATAAAAAATATCCCAACAAACAAAAGACTAGGGCAAATGTCTTCATAGAGACATTCTGCCTAATATTTAAAGAAACATTAATACCCATTCTTCTCAAATTATTCCAAAAATTAGAATTGGAAGGAAAACTCCAATCTCATTCAAGGAGGTCAGCATTATGCTGAGTCCAAAAGCAGACAGATTCCACTAAAAAAGAGAACAAGTCTCCACTAAAGAAGAGAACAAGAAGTCAATATCCCTGATGAAAAATGAATGAAAAATTATCCACAAAAAAACTAAGAAAACAATTCCAAAAGTACATTAAAAGAATGATGCAACATGATCCAGTGGGCTTTATTCATGGGTTGGAAGTTTGGTTCAATATTCACAAATCAGTCAACATGATATATCACATTAATATAAAAGAAAGGACAAGAACCATATGACCCTGTCAATAAATGCAGAAAAATCATTTGACAAAATATAACAACCTTTCTTGAATAAATAAATAAATAAATAAATAAATACTATCTGCAGTGTAGGGATAGAGGGAACATTCCTCAATATCATAAAAGCAATATATGAAAAACCATAGTGAATATCATCCTTAATAGGGAAAACCTGAGAGATCTTTCCCTAAGTTCAGGAGCATGATAGGGATGTCCCCTTTCATCGGTGTTGAGGAACATAGTACTGGAAGTACTAGCCACAGCAACCGGAAAATAAAAAGGTAATAAAATGGATCCAAATTAACAAAGAAGAAGTCAAACTTTCATGCTTCACAGATAACATGATACTCTATGTTGTAAACACAAAAGACTCCACCCAGGAAATTGCTAGAACTTATAAAGGAATTCAGCAAAGTTGCAGGATATAAAATCAATGCACAGAAGTCATTTGTATTTCTATACAGTAATGATGAGACAGAAGAAAGACAAAGAAAGGAATTGACACCATTTACAATTGCACCAAAAACCATAGGATACCTAGGAATAAACCTAACCAAAGAGATAATATGTACTCTGGAAACTATAGAACACTTATGAAAGAAATTTAAAAGAACACAATCAATTGAGAGGACCATGTGGTTCTTCTCTCTTCTCTTATTGATTTGTTCTATCACATTGATTGACTTGCGAATGTTGAACCACCCTTGTAAGCCAGGGATGAATCCCACCTGGTCATGGTGGATGATCTTTTTAATGTGCTGTTGGATCCTGTTTGCTAGGATCTTGTTGAGAATCTTAGCATCCATATTCATCAG
>PISX010028373.1:0-21664 GCA_004024625.1 Mellivora capensis | reverse complement strand
CTTCACAGAATGCTGTGCACTGGAAAGAGAAGTGAGAGCCATCCAGAGAAAGTAGAGGGAGAAGGGAAGGGAAGGGGAGGGCAGAGGAGGGGAGAGGAGAGAGGAGAGGAGGGGAGGGGAGAGGAGAAGAGGAGAGGAGAGCTGGTATGGAATGCCAATATTTAAAGGATGAGAAGAGAAATTTAGACCCTGGAAGCCATCTCAGAAAGATAAGTCACTCGGCGATAAGAGAAAAACCAGGTCAGGATTAATACTATAAAAATGCAGAAAAGATTTCAAAAAAGGACTGATAAAGAGAAGTCAAATACAGTGAAAACGCCAAATGAAATGAAAGTGGGACGTGTCAGTGATGCAACCTGGAGAGTTAAAATATTACTGCTTGATAGCAGGATTTTCAATAAAATGATTAAGAAGAAGACAAATTATAGTGGATCACAGAATAAATGAGAACCAAGGGCAAAGGGGGAAAGTGTTTAAGTTACAACACAAAGGGAGACACAGAGACATGTACATACACAATGTAGTTATCACCGAGGCTTTTCTATTTTAAATTTAAAAAATAAAAGTGATAGACATTTTAGGCACTATGATTTTTTTTTTTCTGTATGTCTTTTCGGACATACAGATCTCTGGTGCCTGATGGTGGACATACGTGTGTATTTGCTATGAATTCTTCAATCTCATTAATGCTGTAGAATTCAACCTGGGATTTGAGCTTAATTCCAATCCTTACTAGCTTTGTGACCTTGAGCTATGGGGTTTGTCCAAGGTAACACACCTGGTTTGTAAGGTAATTGGGCTTCAAATTCAGGTCTGACTCCAAAGCCCTCGTTATTTACCACTGAGCATTCTGGTGAACCTACTGGTGTATGAGTGAGCTCCAACTCTTATAATGAGAGCATGACTTCAGTTTTCCCACATGAATCTGTCTATCCTCCCTTCCCCAGCACCCAGACAAAACAGAGGCTATATGAGAAGAGATGAGAAAGAGGTCCTTGGGTCAAGAATTCTGTCAAGAGATAGGAGCACGGGGCACCTGGGTGGCTCAGTCAGTATCTGCCATTGGCTCAGGTCATGATCCTGGAGTTCTGGGATCAAGTCCCACATCAGGGTCCCTGCTCAGCCGGGAGTCTGCTTCTCCCTCTGCCACATTCCCCCCAACCCTGCTCTTATGCTCTGTGTCTCTCTCACTCTCTCCCAAGTAAATAAATAAAAATCTTTGAAAAAAAAAAAAAGAGATAGGAGTCAAAGGGTTAGTCTCCATACTCCTAAGGATGAGAGGTCCATACCTTGCTCTTTCCTGGAATTCCCAGGCAGCTATAGCTGAGAAGCAGATAACCTGTTACACAGACAAGTTCTCCAGCAAAGGGCTGTGTGCAAGAGGAGTGTAACTAAGTGATGCCCATGATACAGACCAGTCACACGCAATATGCACAGGCCATGCTATACTCATTGTGGGGACCTGCTAAACAACGCCATCAATGGTAATAACCAGTAGGTTAATTATGCCATCAGAAGAGTAAAAAAAATAATGTCCGGACCCCCCCAAAAAAAAGCTCTATTCATTTGAAGTCAACCACTCATATTTTAAATCATTTAGACATGTAATGTAGGGAGCTGTTTTTCCTTGGAAGAGAGCAAATAAATTACTACAAAGAGTTTCAAAAGAAAAATGATTGTTATCTTAAATTTCAGCTATTTTTTAATGGGTTTTCCATGGCCACAGGCTTGACTTTTTTTGCATTTTACTTTTTCTTTTCTACTCGTTAAGAGACAAAAAATGACAGCAGCTGATGCCAGGTCCTTTGAGAAATTGCCCTGTAACAAAGCAATTTAAAGAGACAGACAGAGGATGGAGTCAACTTTTATGAGAGAGTTGCTCATGTTTTCCTCTGATACAACTTTTCCACTCAGATATTTTATGACAACCACGGTCTCCAAGGACCAACTATGCAAAGTTAAGACTGATATTTTATAATAAGACTTCCCTTACTACTTAATCATTGCAATGTGACAATAAAACTATCTGCCTGGAAGGGGCCAGCTCCGTGAACTGCTCAAGTCCAGAAATCAACTGTCTACAAGGATTCATTGTTTTATCCTGGGATGCCAAGTTTTACTCTCAGGCAGACTCCGAGTCTGAATTTTCTGATGCCATCAATGGGAGGAGCATTTTGCTTTCTTTTTATTTTTTATTTTTTCACCACGATGGGATTATAAAATTTTAACAATCGGAGTGGTTTTCCATTAAATGCTGAAAGACTCGCCATCAGAAGTGCTTAGAATAATAGAGATTCTGATATTTGGTGACCTGTTCTTGCTCCATAGTCAGAAAAACCAGAATTCCCAGAATTCCCGAGATGTGTTGAATCGCTAGGCTGGACAGTATGCTCCACAGGCAAGTTCTCATTCAACGCACACAGAACCTCCAGGCTGAGAACTAGTATCCTCTCCATCTTCCAGAGGAAAAAGTTAAGGTTTAAAGACACTAAATAAGCTTTCAGAGTCACACAATTATTAGTGGCAGCGGGCAGACTCAAACTTGGGAGGTTTGAGGTGGGAGTCTAATACTCCCAACCCATGTTACAAAGAAAACAGAAGGCGTCCATTACCATAATGAAGGAGAACCCTCACCCAGAAGACCACGTAAAATGAGTTGATTAGTTAGTTAATACAACAGCAAAAAGGGGGAGTAATGAAGATTTATTTAAGCAATAAATATAACATTTAAGAGACCTATAAATATGAAGCTTTTATTTTCATTTTTAATTTTTGGTATATTAGAACATTTTGAAAAAAATAGACAAAACTAAATGGATGACTTCTGGTCAGAACTACTTTAAGAAGAGTAAAGCTTGGGAAGTTCTGCACATTACCAGGCTGAGCCCTCGGGACATTTTCTAATACTTTCCGAGAGGCGAAGTATTTGTGTCAGTGTGTTTGGTTTTTAAAGACTCAAAGGAGGAAAGAAAAAGACGCATTTTGTTACTAGTGACGTACTATCTAGTTAGACCATTTTTTTTCCCTGAATCGATGCTCCATAATGGAATCCTTGTGTCACATACTGTTACAAACTGATGAGCTGAAAGCCCATCACTGACCCACTGACCCAGTTGTTCCAGAATGGAACAACTGAATGAGATGAAAGTCATGGTCTCAGAGGTGTCCAGGCTTTTTAGTCTGATTCTGTGTCAAAGGAGGTACTTTTGAGCGTGGAAAGGGGCACTACTGATTATGAGTCAACAGACACAAAGCTCTAGACCTTCCATCACCCTAGCTAATAATGCCCACCCTCCGGTCATCTCTTGGCACTGCTGCTGTCTGCTGGGGTAGTAGACACCCTTTCTGGAGCCTGAAGGGGCTGGGGGGGGGGGGACCTTTTTGATGAGAGTGAGTGTGGACAAAGTGCTTGGGTCCCATTAAAGTGAGAAGATCAAAATCCCTGTTTGGGGCCATGTTTCTTTAAATGCAAAAACACTCCAGAGGCTGGACTAGTAGTGGGTCATGGTTTTTGAGTTTTACTAGAGTTCATACATAAAAGAATCAACAGAATACATATGGATGTAATCAGAGCAAGGCTAGTAGAGGCTAGAGGGGTGAAATTCATGTGAAAAACAAGAATGGGAAAATAAAAGGATGGGAAAGATCCTGGCGGAGGAGGAGAGAATGGGCAATTTAGTTTGTAAGGAAGACACTGAGGTTTCCCCTGTAGTGAGGATGTTTTGTTTGTTTGTTTATAGGATACATGTGGAAGTAAGAATGACAAGACCCATCACTAAGTGACCCAGGCTTACATAAACTCATAAATAGCCGCACAGATTGGCTTCCCATAGAAGGACATATAATTTGGAAATTAGAAGCTTATTTAGAATCCAACATAACTCTACATATACTGGATGGTCTCTTCTCTCTGGGCAACAAAAGCTCTTTGTTTCCTGTTGTGCCATGATGGAAACTCAACAACCCTCTTTGCCTCTGCTCTTTTCTGTAAGTCATTGGCCCTTCCTACCAAGTACTCCCTCCTTCTGTGGGTATGGCATTCCACATCTCCAGGGCACAGGATCCAACTTGTTCATCAGCCCACCCTCCAGTAGCAAGCTCCTGCTGGGAAGAGTCTTTCTGTTGGAAAATCTAATATGCTTCTAGTTAGCCAGAGGCCAGCTGCCCTCAGGTCAAATGCCTGCCTCTTGTCCAATAGCTGTGACCAGGGTAATGGGATCACAGCAAAGGGAATGTGGTCGCTCACAGTGCTGGGATAGGTACCACACTCTCCCAGATGTCCTACACCTCTCTAGCTAGTCCTTGCGTTCTTTTTCAAGCTTATGCTCCTCTGTCTAGGCATTAAATGTTGGATTTCCTTAAGGTTGAGCCTTAGGTCTCCTTCTCCTTCCCCACTATCTTTCTCCTTATATGATCTCTACCATTCCCATGGCTTCAGTTCCCGTGGATGTGCCTATGATTTCCAAATGATTATCTCTTGCCTAGATCTCTCCTTTGAGCTCCAGATTCGAGATCTAATTGCCAACTTGATATTTCCACTTTTCTGTCTCAGAGTCATCTCAGTAAGTCCAATGTTTTGGATTTAGCTTGTGTTTTGTCTCAGACCTGTGTTTTCCGGTACACATCATTATTCATTCAGTTGCAAAAGCCATAGACTTAAGAGTCATCCTTGACACAGCTCTCTTCCCCCAATCCATTTTCAACCTATCACTGTGTTCTATCAGCCTCACTTCCTAAACATCTCTTAAAGCTGTCCACTTTTCACATTCTTCATGGCCACCCCCCTAGCTCACGCCACCATCAGTGCCCTGCTGGACCACTGCAGGGGTCCTCACATTGGTCCCTCTTATCTATTCTAGTTCTTTTCAATCTATCCCTAGTACCACAGTGAGCTTTACAGAAGTCAGATCTTACCATGTTACCCTCCTACTTTAAAACTGCCAGTGACTTCCTATTGCCCTTGGAATTGAGAACAGCATCTTTAATGTGGCCCTGCCTAATTACCCTATGTCCCGTATACCTTACCACCATCATTATGCAATCTGTTGCTTTGATCTAGCCACGATGACCTCATTTCAGACTTTTTAATATGCCAGGATCCTTCCCTGTAACAATTCCTTTCAAGGGGCTGATTCCTTATATGGAAAGCTCTGTTTATTCATCCATGTAACTCCTACCCAATCTTCAGAACTCAACTTTTCCTGATCCCCATATGCATCAGGAGTCTTTGCTATACACTCTCATAGACCCATATGTCTGTACTTACAAAAGACACACTAATGATGTATTTTTTTGTTTGTCCCCGCCAAACTTTAATATTCATATTAGCTAAGATCATATTTATGTTTATTTGCCCTTATATCCTCAGGGTTCCTAGTAAGTGCTGAAGAACATATTTTGAATGGATGGATGAATCTACAAATGCTTGAGGAATGACCAACTGCCATTTCCCTCAATAAGAGATTATAGGAATGACACAGTTTCTCTTTGAAGGGTTTCTCATCATGTTAGTCACTCAAAGCATCATAGACTCCTCTCAAGATAAATTAAAAAAACAAACAAGAAAAATAGGTAAGAGTTATCCACCAGTACATTTACTATAATAGCAACAAAATTAAATTCCTACATTCAAAAATGTTATTAACCTGAGGAGGGAAAAGAGGGGCAGCCTAAGCTCCAAATTGAACATGAGTTTAGAAAGAAGCATGACATAAGAAATGCAATTAAGAAGAGGTTGATAGTTAAAGACTTCATCTAGAGGACGTACCTTGAGTTGTGATTGTAGAGGCTTCTGTGTAAAGAAGATAGTGACAGAGAAGAGATTTTTAAAATTTTCAATCTCGGGACATCTGGGTGATTCAATTGGTCAAATGTCTGACTCTTGACTTCAGCTCAGGTCAAGAGCTCAGGGTCTTGAGATCAAGCCCTGTGCTGGGTTCTGCACTCAGGATTCTGCTTGAGATTCTCTATCTCTCCCTCTCCTTCTGCCCCTCCAGCTGCTTGCACTCTTTCTCTCTCACTAAAATAAATAAATACATAAATCTTTAAAAAATAAAAATCTCCATCTTAACTTGAGGTTGGAAATACAATATATATGTGGTGGATATCCCATTCTAATACCAAAGACAACAAACCAAGCAGGTTCTATAGTGAAAAATATAAATGAATTTAGCAAGATCTAAATATACCAATATATCAAAAATCTACAGTTGGCTGATAAAAATAAACATGGAGTATTTGTTACAGTTATTTACTTTCTGAAGAACACACATGTCTCTTACTCAGAGACCAAATTCTTTTAGAATTTCTATGTGGTAAGGTAATCACAACACCAAAACCAAAAAGTATAAAAGATTAATAGATTTGGTAGTGTAAAAATGTCAAACATCTTTGTGCCACAAACACACCAGCAAAATACCAACAAATACTATTAGCAATTAAAAGAAACAACAAACGGAGCAAAAATTTGCAACACATAAAACATGAAGGATTAAAGTCTTGAATCTAAAAGAATATAGAGTCTTAATATACAAGGAATGCAATGCAGCAAAAGCAGTACTTAGAAGGAAATTTGTAGCAATGAATGTACATATTAGAATAGATGAAAGTCCTAAAATTAATAATCAAAGTTTCCCCCTGAGGAGACTAGAAATAAAAAGAGCAAAATTAAATCTAAAGTAAGCAGAAGGGAAAAAAAGAAGAATTAGAACCGTAATCAATGCTGAGAACAGGAATTCAATAGAGAAAAACCAAAGAAACCCAATGGTGGTTCTTTGAAAAGAGCAATAAATTTGATAAGCTTCTTTCAGGCAAAGGTGGTGGGGGCGGGGGTGGAGAAAGAGGATACAGATTACTAATTTCAAAAATTAGTAGATCCCACATTAGAGATCCCACACTGATACAAATAATGGAGGAGACTATGCATGTGGAGGTAGGAGATTCATGGGAAATCTCCACACCTTCCTCTCGGTTTTGCTGTGAACTGCTCTAAACAAAACAAAACCTTTTTTTAAAAAAATATATTGAAAAAGACAAACATCCCAAAGGAGTGATCGACTAATCATACAAGCAGGTGATTCACAAAAGGAAGGGATATAGATAGAAAAAATATATTTCAAGAGTGCTTTTTCTAAATCTACGTAATAAAACCATTGGATAAAATTTTTTCACCTCTTATACTGCAAACACTTAGAATACCCAGTTTTGGCCTAAGTGTTGAGGAAATGGGTCCCTCAAGCACCTGTGGCAGGCATGGCGCTAAACTGGTCCAAAAATTCTTGCAAACAATCTGACTATATATGTGTCGACTTTTTAAGATGTGTACCTTTGACCTAGAAATCTAACCTGAGAAAATAATCAGAAAAGTATTTTTAAAATATTGAGAATAAGGATGCTAAGTTCAGCATTGTTTATAACAGTGAAAATTTCAAAAACAACATGAAGTTACAATAATAGATTAGTTAGATGAATAATTATAGTAACTCTACTCTATGGAAAACTCTGTAAGCATAACTTTTTTTACTTTGATATATATTTAGTGACAAAACTTTTCTGTGGTTTATTCAGTAACATTCACATTACAAAATAACATTTCCTATATATCTACATCTACCTGTCTATAAACAGTCCTATGTGCATTAAAAAGTCCCAAAATCTCAGAAACGTACCAAAAGGTTAACAGTAGATATTTGGGGGAAATGGGATTATGAGACTTTCACTTTTATTGCTTTCTATACTATGTAAATTTTTAAAATGAGCATTATTGCTTCTAAAATAAAATTGAAAAGGGGGCATAGGATAAATTCAACAGATTTGAAAAGCACAGAGACAAATCACACTTGCACCTATATCGAAGCTTTCTCTTGCTACTTCAGACGTCTACTTTTCCCAAGGCAGAAAATTTCTATGCTTTGGAGCGGACTTCCCTTTCCAAGAATAGTGTGATGACTCCATCATGCCATCTAGTGTTAAGAATCTGTGATGATGTCTTGAGAAAGCGTCACCACGCAGAAAGCTCTTTAAGTTATTCCAGTTCACAATTCTACAGGCAATTTGAACAACACGAGTAGCTCCTTTAAAAGAACACTAACATTTGTTGTGTGTGTACACTTAGGTCAAAGACCGAGTTGCAAGTTTGTAGCTATGTCCTTTCAACTCAGATGTAACTGAAGAAATGACAGAGAAAGATCTAAAATCCAAGGTGGTTAATATTTACAGAGGTAAAGGAGGAGAGTGACTCTCTGTCCTCACTCTCACCTCACCCCTGCTCCTCTGATACACCTACCACCACAGTTCCCACCATCACCAAGAAAAGCTGAGAATCAGCCAGTTTCTTTATAAGGTTACAAAAACAACAGTTCGATTTGAAGATATACCCAAACTCACCTTACTTTTGCTCTGAGGATAGAAAAGCAAAAAAGGTGAGTCACAGATTTATTTTCTTCTGTGCCACCGACACAAAATAGTACTCAAAGGAAGCTGATGTTCTGTTGATAGCTCATCTCCAGGCTCATCTGGAAATAACCAATACAGCTCCAAGTAGAACCCTATGTCAGCTCCACAAAAATACTTATTGAGTATCTGCATGCTGAGCTGTTTTAAGTGTCAGAAAGCTATACTAGGTGTTAAGAAACAGTTGTCTAAAAAATATAACAAAGTCTGTGTTCTCCAGGAACTTACAGACTAGTGTGGTTTTCTTAACTCAATAATACTTTTCTAATTCAAAACCATTAAAATGTGTCCTATCCTATGACTGGTCATTTGACACCTGAGAGCGTATCCTAAAGAAAAAAATACAAGAAACTCATCTCAGAAATAACAATAGTGACACATTGGAAACAACCTATATGACCAAAAATAGAGTGTTAGTTAAAAACCGGTCATGCGATGGAATATTATGCAGCCATTTAAAATAATGTGTCAAAGAATGTTTAATAGATTTTGCAAATATCCATAATAAGAAAGAAGGAGGAAAGAAGAAACAATAAAATGCAAAAGATCAGAAGCTCTTCTGCAAGTGGGGTAGGCAGTCACAGGTAGGTGATGTGACCTGTCAGGGTACTGGTGACTCTTATGAACAATGGGCATGGCAACATCCCAGGCAAGCTTGAATGGTGGAGCTATCTGATTTGCAAGAGTCCCTAAAGAAAACCTCTAATAACCCACTGGGTGGCTCCGTGGGTTAAAGCCTCTGCCTTCGGCTCAGGTCATGATCTCATGGTCCTGGGATCGAGCCCCGCATTGGGCTCTCTGCTCAGCAGGGAGCCTGCTTCCTCCTCTCTCTCTCTCTCTGCCTGCCTCTCTGCCTACTTGTGATCTCTGTCAAATAAATAAAAAATCTAAAAAAAAAAAAAGAAAAGAAAACCTCTAATACTTTGAGACATACAGACAACCAGGCTCCTTCACGGTCATTGGAAAGAAAGTCTGTACAGACGAGGTGTGGCTGTCCTTTATGAAACCCGTTTCCCCAACTGAGGAAGAGCTAAACGAGTCTGAAGATGCCAGAGCACCCTCATATTAACAGCTTTCTGAAAACCAAGTATTGGGGTAACAGTAGACTTCCCTTCCCACTCCAGTTTTCTGGATATTTTATGTATTGAATGGAAGGAAAGCAGAAAATACCACCCCAAAATATGCCTCTCTGGATGATTTGGAGCTGGCTATTTTTAAGAAACAGCAGACATAGAAAAAATACCCCACCCAAGAACTGAGTAAAAACTACCCTTTTGTAACAATCACATTTATAAGGGACATCTCCATTTGCAAGGACGCCTCCCTCTCTGTGCCAGGAAAAAGTTGAGTAAATCTCTAGAAGCTCTTACGAGTGGAGAAGAAAGCGACTTCAAACTGTGTAACGACCATACCGCTGCTGACTGTACCTTTCCAATAACCTCCCACAGCCGGCCTTCCCTTTGCCCCCAACTCCTTTTGTCTTCAGCTTAAGAAGGTATTTAAGATGGCAACCTGGAGCGTTTAGAGGAGTTAGAGTTTCCTGGGCATCTCCCAAGTATACAGAAGACATACATGGCATGAAACTTCTGTTTGTTTTTCTCCCATCTGCCTTTTATTACAAGGAGGTCTTAGCCAAGAACCTAGAGGGGTGAAGGGAAAATTATTTTCGTCCTCCACGCAACGAGCAAGCAAGGCTTATGTCCTGGTCTATAAGATGGATCAGTGGACCAGGAGCTTTAGAATGGCTTCTCCAGCTTCAAGAGTCTATTGTAGTAGCCCTCCTGTGCCTATACTGGTGAGTTGTACCTGTCCTGGCCAAAGCACTGGAGAATGACCCCATGGGTGACAAAGCCAGCTATCACAAAGTCCAGACTAGCCATCAGCAGGGACCTTGAGTTAAAACTAAGAAATAGACAAAGCTTGTCTCCTAAGCGGAAGTCAGTAAAGAGCTCCTTCTGTCTGTTCCTCCTAAACATGGTTAGTAACTACAGCTTGACCCAGACTTCAACCACACCAAACCTGCCTCAGGGACAATAGAATATCCATCCACAACAGTCCGTTACTCAACAACACATGTTAAGAATATGCTGTGTACCAAGCCATGCCTTTCCTGAGCTTACAGTCCTCAGGGTAGAGGGGAAGAAGGGAGGATGATAGGCATGAACTGAATAAACAAATAAAAACGAGTAGCATGAGAGCCGCAGTGTGGTGAAGGGAGACTCTGGTTATGAGAAGCAAGGAGAGCTGGGTACATGAAGCCAGATTCAAAATTATGGTCTTTATTCTGTTATAAAGAAAACCACAGAACCAAAATGGAGTCACCTGTGCTAAGCCATGCCACCAGATGGGGGATTAATACCTTACCTAATTGCAGTTTCAACCTTCTCCAAAAAAGGTCATCTTAAAGGGTCACTCCGGAATTTCGTCAGCCCCAGTGATGTAATCCGCTTACTGACACCCTTTGTGTCTCAAGACTTTGCCCCAAATTATTCTTTTTCTGTTTGTTTAAGACCTCCTTACTCTGCCTTTCAAAACCTGTCCCGTTTGGGGTGCCTGGGTGGTGCAGATGGTTAAGTAACCAACTCTTGGTTCTGGCTCAGGTCCTGATCTCAGGGTCATGGGATTGAACCCTGAGTTGGGCTCTACAGTCAGCACAGAGTCTACACAGTCCAGCACAGATTCTCTTTCCCTTTGCCCCTCCCACTTGTGCTCTCTCTAAAATAAAGTAAAATAACATTAAAATAAAATAAAATAAAATAAATCTTTAAAAACTGGTGCCTTTCCACAGTCCTTTGGAGTTCCTTTCTATTGCTAGGTGGGATAGAGCCTGATTCATGAATCACCAAATAAAGCCAATTCAATCTTCAGATTCACTAGGCTGAATTTTTGCTATTTAACAATTCCAAGAGTCAGAGGCTCTGGGGTCCATATAGATCTCAGCTTCTGCCTTCTGCCTTGCTTCATGACAAACACATCGTCTTAGCAGTCACGGTTCCAATTATCTTTCTCTCCTTTGTAAAATGAAATAGTTTAATTAACTGAGCTCTAGGTTTATTCCAGCCGTGAACTTGTTCCTTTTACAAGCTCTGCAGCTGCCTACTGATTAAATCACTAGAATATTATGAAGATTCCCAAGGATCTGTTATGATCATGGAGTCATTAGCCTTTGTATATCCTTTCTTTCCAGAGCTTGACATATTCCCCATCCAGGAGTTTCTACTGCAAAGCAAGTATTCATGAACATCTCACAAAGCCAACTGATCAAGGGTAGTGAGACTCAATCACTGTATTACCGTTTGTTTCCTTAGTATGAAACACAATATAGTCAACTGCTAGAAAAGTTTCAGTAGCACAACCAATACATTCTAATGCTTTGTATATTAAAACATATTTGGGTTGATGCTATCCCTACTACACTTTTCCATTTTCTTCTAGCCTTCACCTTGTACTTCAGCAAAATGGGCTCAAATGAACATAGAACATTCTTTAGAATTCTATGCTCCGTGGTGTCATGTTTCTGCAACTAAGATGTTTAGTCTTCCTTTGGCTCTAACTCTAGTCTGTTACACTCTTCTGGCATAGTTTTGAAGAGGGCTCAGTTTTGTTGTGCCCTCACAATGTATTTCTAAATTCACCTTCTAGTGTTTTATTAGCTGTGAATGTCAAGAGCGGGGAGACTGCATATTAATTGGCAGCTCAGAAGAAAGCAATTAAACATTTTGCAAAACCAAGTGAGCATTACTACCTGTAATTAGCACCTGCCTTGTTTGAAGACATTCTCGCCAACAAATTCAACTGAATCCTTTCAGGATGTTGTGAGTAATGGAAATGTATTATATGTAGACAATGGATTGAATTCAGTAAAATACACTAAATTTCTTTCTGCCTGCACAGTGAGCTTATTATATCTCAAACAAGAAGTTGTGACTTGAGACTTGACTTTAAAGTGAAACAATTTCCCTGGATCTTTCAATTTTGTCTAAGTGGTTGGTATAACTCCACTGCTCTTGTTGGAAGAGAGAGAAGGGCGGGTCTGCTCTGGGTAAAGAATCTGGAAGTTTAAGTTCAGAAAGCAGTGACTTTTTCAGTTGTCATGAAAAGTACATATATATTGAACAGAATGAAAATATCATAAAAAGAAGCCAAAGTAATGCTATAAATATGAGAAACAGGTTTTAAAAATGAGGAGGTAACAGAGCATTGTGGCTATTGAAGCCTAAACTTTTGTGGATTTTCCCCCTCTTTCATTAGTTGCATTTTTTGTTTGATTTTTAGTTTGTTTTTTTTTTTAATTTTAAAAAAGTAGACATTTGTGGCCTTTCAGGGGAGCATGGTGGGGGAAGGCATCAGGAGGCATAGTGACAGACCAAAGGTAGTGAAAACCAGCATGCTGCCCACAGGAACCATGGTGTGGTATAGGGTGTGAATTCTCACGTGCATGAGCCAGCTCCAATGCCCACCTTGCCTGCCTTTATTAAGGCTCTGGGAGCCTTTTGTAAGTCTCTCCATGGTTCAGATTCTTCACCTGGGGCACAGGTAGAAAAGTACCTATGGCCTAGGATTTTGTGAGGGTGGAGAGTGAACCAAGTAGCAATCTTCCCTGCAAATATGAGAGGATGACCAAGCAAAGTGAACATGCCCAAAGATGAGCTCTTTTTGGTCAAAGAAAAAGAATATTCCAATAATATACTGCTAGGCAGATTTTATTTTTCTGGATGGGTACTCAGGAAGCTGTTTATAATTCTTACCTCTGGAGATGAAGAAAGGAAGGCCAGGAAAAGGGGTACGGAAATTTACTTACCATTCTGTTTTTTTAATACTCTTTAATTGTTTTTATCACATGCATTGGAAAAAAAAACCAGGGATTACCTAGGTATTGAGATAGTTAGTCATTCTCATTTTCTTCTTTATATTTGTCTGCATTTTTAAAAGAAAAGCACAGTTGCTGAAGCTTTTTAGAAAATAATAAAGAAAAATGTCTCATAGCAATTAATTTTTTAAACCTTTTGCACAGTGAAGGAAACCATCACCAAAACAAAAAGGAAACCTACTGAATGGGAGAAGATATTTGCGCTAAGGGATTAATAACCACAATATATAAAGAATTTCTACAACTCAACATAAAAGAACAAATACTTTGATTAAAAATGGGCAGAGGGCCTAAACAGACATTTCTTCAAAGAAGACATACAGATGGCCAATAGACACATGAAAAGATACTCAATATCACTCTTGCAGCTGACTGTATTAAGTTTCATACTAAATAAACAAACAGAAATATAGTGATTGAGTCTCACTATTCTTGATTAGTTGTCTTTGTGAGATGCTTATGAATACTTACTTTGCAGTATAAGCTCTCATATATGGACTACGTCAAGCTCCTCAAAAGAAAGGCATATAAAGACTAATTGATCCATGACCAGAAAGACAAGGCCACAGTACATACAGTGTTTTGCAGAGAGTAGAAACCCAATAAGCTTTACCAAATTGACTTCCAAGGCCCTGCCATGTACCCCACCACCAGCTCAGAAGGAAGTCTAACTAAACTTGTGTAACTATGACTACTTATCTTGTTAGGTGCATAATATGCTCCAGAAGTGAAGATGAGGAAACAATACTGTCTTTAAGAGTCAAGGAAAACCACTCAAGGTCAGTAAGTGATAACTGAGATGTGTATTGAAAAGTGAGGAGTTTCCCAAGGAAAATGGACATGAAAGGCATTCCACACAGTGTGGGTAACACAACCAAAGGCATGGGCTTAGGGCAAGTGCAGGATGTTATTCTAGAAAGAGTATTCTGTCAGACAGCAAGCTCTCCAACTAAGCCTGGACTCAAGATTTTAAAACCTTATAAATGAGATTAAATCAAATTAAATATGGTAATAGATGTAAAATCACCTAACACAGTGCCCTACAGCACAGACTCAACAAATGTTGGTTTATTTCACTTTATCCTATAGACCAGGACTGGGCAAATTTTTCCTACGAGGGGCCAGATAAAAATTGTAGGTTTTGCAGGCCATAAAGTTTCTGTTGCAACCAGTCAACACTGCTGTTGTACCATTTAAGCCGCCATACCCAATAAACAGATGGATGTGAATGTGTTCTAATAGAATTTTATTTTATTAACAATTACAGGGGCTGGATTTGGCTTGCACACCACTATCTGCTGATCTCTGCTGTTGACCAGTATTTCCCAATGTTTGTATCAAAAACCAAGCAAGAAAGCACAGTATACGTCATCATAATGATTCCCAGAAAGGGGCCATTTAATTTTTAGTACTCCCTGATGGAGAAAATATGTAACACATGACTCATACATGTGCTCTCATGTTCAAGAAATTTCTACATATCTATGAAAAATAGTAGTACTTTACATATATATCATTTATTCAGCCTGGAAGTCATTGGAGTGTCAAATTTAGGGCTTTTGCAAAGACGTGCAGCTTGTCACAGCTGTGATCAAATGGAAGAAGCAGGAGAGTGCTCGATTTGTGCACTTAGAAGGGTAGGGTAGAGGAGAGACTGAGGAAGGGCATGATCGATACAAGGTTTTGCTTTCCGAGCATTTCCTGATACACAAGGGAATGCAGGAAACAAGCAAGAGAGCTAATACCTCAACAGTCCTTATAGCTAGGGGGTCATGTAAGTCAATGATTTCTGGGTCTATGAGCTGGAAAGCCCCCAGAATTTGAATTTATAACACAAAGAATGAAGACGGAAGGAACCTAAGGGCACCTGGGTGGCTCAGTCAGTTAAGCCCCCACCTCTTGATTTTGGCTCAGGTCATGATCTCAGGGTAGTGAAATCGAGCCCCATGTTGGGCTCTTCACTTAGGATGGAGTCTGCTTGAGAGTCTCTCTCTCCCTCTGCCCACACCCCCTGCTCAAACTTCCCAAATAAATAAACAAATAAATAATCTTAAAAAAAAAAAAAAAAAGAGGAGGAGCCTTAAGATAGTAAGCCTGAGCTTTTCTGGCTTTAGGAAATCATACATCTAGGGAAGCAGAAACCAAGAGCCACCTGGTTCCATCTTCCACACCCAGGGAAAGTAACAATCATCTTTCCCATTTGGTAACCCCATACCTGAGGCTGCTAGCAGTCAATTAACAGGTCTAAGGTCATGAAGCTGGGAAAATGAGAGGAATCTCTCAATACGGTACATGGCTTACTCTTCCTATTACATCTGAATAGAGAGACACTGAGGCAAAAATCATACAGTTGCTGGGGGTAGATAAGCCAGCGCTAATCTGAAGGGGGAAAAAAAGCCATCACTGTTTAGTTGCCTTGGTCTAAAATAAACTCTCTTCTCTTGTTGTTGTTGGTTTTGGACAAATCCATGATCTTGGATTAGATGAGGACAGTGGATACACACGGAGGATAAGCAACTCACTCGGTCATATAGTCAATGTATGGAGGCGCCATCTGCCTCGGGAGCACACGGTACTCTTTTCCTAACAACCTCTGGAAGTGTCTGGGTTCCATATGACTTTGCAACCTTTTCTGTGCGTGTTAGTTTAGTACTCACAGGTATCAGATTCTCATCCACGCTACTCATGTTCCTTCAACATGCATCTGCACTGTAAATATATGACTAAATGAACATGCAAAGAGGAGGGTCTGCAAGTCAGCAAGCCCCGTAAGCACTATTTTCACAAATCCTAAGACAGAAGAACCTGTAGAACTCTACACAGCTGGAAGGAGTCTCCACTCCCAATGTCCCACTTCAACAGGATCCACTTCACATCCAGGCTCTGCTTGAAAATGAACTCTTGGGGCACCTGGGTGGCTCAGTGGGTCAAAGCCTCTGCCTTCAGCTCAGGTCATGATCCCAGGGTCCTGGGATCCAGCCCCACATCGGGCTCTCTGCTCAGCAAGGAGCCTGCTTCCCCCCCTCTCTCTGCCTGCTTCTCTGCCTACTTGTGATCTCTGTCAAATAAATAAATAAATAAAATCTTAAAAAAAAAAAAAAAGAAAGAAAAGAAAATGAACTCTTGTCCTGTTCTGTGCGTTACTACATGTGTTACAGTGGGGAGGACACAATAATGGTGAAAATATATCCAAGATGTCAGTGGGGTCTACATGTTTCTAACATAACCAGCTAAATTCTCTGCCCATCTAAGAGCTGGTTGAATTCAAACAAGAGAAAACCGAGAGACTAATTGTGAAGGTTCTATTTAGACTCAATATGGGTCTCTCCTGGTCCCAATTCCCTTGAACTTGAACCTGCATTCTTGACATCTACTCCATCCTGTTTCCACGTGCACCACAGAGGGCGACTGATCTTCCTAGTTGCTCAGGATACAGGACTTTGACTATTAAAACCAGGATAATCCCAAGAAAATCAGGACTGTTCGACATACTGCATATTTCTTGAAAAAAAGGCTGATAGAAATACAGCCACAGAGGTCCCTTCCCCAGGGAGCCTCATCCACAGAGCTTGGTCCCATTGCTGAGAAGTGAGCAGACTCACAGTGAAATGCTGAGATGAGAAAAGGAAAAAGTGCCTGGATTCCTGATGGTTACCTCATTTCTGGCTTTTTTCACAGGAGGACCAGCTGCATCCCTACCTCTAGTTACATAACACATGCTTGTAGAGCAAATTGCCTGGGTTTTATTTACGTATTATTTTGGTTTAAATTAGTGGACATAGGTTTCTGTTAGTCAGAACTAGAATAACTTTGGTGATTATAATATCCACCAGCAGCACTGTTCAATTAATTAAGAACTTTTTTTTTTTAAATCTCACGACCCACTGATGGTGGGTCAGTAATACTGAGTTCATGAACCAAAGGGAGAATTATTAATAGCTTCTGGAGCAGGAGCAAGGTCTATCTATTAATGTTTCAGAAAGAAGAGTACGGATGGAAAAGTGCCACCTTGTTTCCAATTTTCTTTGTTAATGAGCACATTTCATTCTCGGGCCAGCAGTGACTGGTTCAGAGTCCCTGGTGCCGCCAAAGCTCTCCTCTAAAGGTTATCTCGCTCTGTCGTGAAATCACAGGGCAGAGAAATGCTTAGATGTCCAGCCTTGAAAACAGATCTGGAAATTACAACTACACAAAATGTTTTAGAAAGTCTTATCTCCTAAAATCTCAAGTCAAGTGCAGTGATTCGATGCAGGAGAAGACGAAGATGATTTATGGAAAGCTCAGGGTCTTTCTGAGCCCCGAGTCACCTCATACTCACCAGGGGTAAGGCTGGATCTCCTCCTGGTCCCTGTTGCCTGCCTCGATCTTTCCCCCATGAGGGTAGAGGAGTATGAGTCACAAAGAGACAGAGAAGGCCCAGGGAGGCTGAGTGAGCTCTACCCTTGCTAGGATAAGGCACTAGGGAAAGCAACACATTTTGAAGCAGGAATCAATCTTGAATCTCCCCACTTCGCTGATACCACCCCAGTGCACAGCAGGACCATCCCTTGGTTTGATGGCAGTGACCTTCTGACTCGTTCCTCAGCTCTCCCCAGTTCCCCTAGAGCCAAGTCCTCACAGAAGATGCAGACTATGATCTTTGGAAGCAGACATCAGACCGTGCCTCTTGAGCTCAAACACTCTTGATTCCCCATCATAATCAGAATAAAATTCAAAGTCCTTACAATAGCTTATAAAGCCCTATGCCCTGGGGCACCTACTCCCTTCCCCCAACCGTGACCCCTATCACTCTGCCCCTGGCTCCCGGAGCTTTAGCACCTGGCTTTGGTTGTCCTTGAACGTGCTGAGCTCATCATTTTTCCAGGGCCTCTGCACAAGCTGTGCCTTCTGCCTGGAAGGCTGTCACCTCAAGTCTTCGCAGACATTTTCAGTGAGGGCTCAACTCACCTGTCGCTTCCTCAGAGAGAACTTTCCCGCCACCCTTATCTAAACCAGCCGCCTCTGCCCCAACCCAGTTACTCTCTTTCCCCTCAGCCTGCTTCTGGTTTACAGATAGCAGCATTTCCTGACTGCCTGTATGGAGACGTGAGTATATCATCTACGACAAACACACAAGCTTTCTGGGTCTGACCATACAAGACACTGCCATGACCCCGGTTCCCGCACGCAGTAGGTCTGCGATTGAGGGAGGGAATGAATGAACACTTGGATGAACAAAGAAAACACACCTAAGTTCAATGTCCGGCTCTTCCACTTCCAGGCTGTGTTACCTTTAACAAGTTACCCAGCTTCTCCGGACCCCAATTTTCTTCACCTCCAAAGCATAATTACCTCCTCCTCCAAGAATTGTCAGGAGGATTAATTGAGATAATTTACCTAAATCCTCTAGAGAGTGGGCTAGAACTTTGTAGGTGCTCAACAAATGCCCTGTCCCCTCCCTCTCTCCTCCACATTTCCAGGGATCCCAACTCAGAGTAAAGCGATGCTTTACAAGTCAACAGAGTAGCCACTGGGTTTTGCGTCATGAATTCATGAATCCACCAAGTACTGAAATTCTACCATTTATTCAATTAGAGCTCTGCATCCCTGCCTAGTCCCATAAGAAATGCAGATATTCCTGGAAGAAAATATTCATAAGGTTATCTCCATCTTTTTTTTTAAAGACTTTGTTTATTTGACAGAGATCACAAGTAGGCAGAGAGGCAGGGAGAGACAGAGAGGAAGAAGCAGGCTCCCTCCTGAGCAGAGAGCCTGATGTGGGGCTCGATCGCAAGACCCTGGGATCATGACCTGAGCCGAAGGCAGAGGCTTTAACCCGCTGAGCCACCCAGGCACCCTGGTTATCTCCATCTTAATAAAAATAATTTTTCAAATGATTTTTCTTTATGACTAAAAGCACTGCAGAAGAAATAGAAACTAGAGACCAAAGATGCAGAAGAGAAGCTTCCTAGATGCCAAGAGGGTGTACCATCTACCACCTTAACCTGAAATCCGAGTCACAATTATCATCAGAGATGACATAACTGGTTCTTGAATAGGAACAATGTAGAGATTGGTCTTCAACAAGGACATCCTTCAAGGTGGGCAGGTTTGCTGCTGCCTCACCGATGGGTGCTCCTGGTGGAAAATTCCTGAGTGGCCAAGCCAGACTCAAACTGCATTGTTTTATTGGCTACAGAAGTGATTGTATTAAGCTAATCATGATATCATTCCCAAAGACCTTATGATTTGATTTAGCCAAGATGGGCCCATCCTGCTGTGATTCAGCTTCATAATGATGCCCTCTGTTCTTCTGCTTTTACTACTAGGGGCAGAAGGGGGAGGAAGAGGCCACAGTCAGCTACTTTCTTTCCTTCCACCATCCCTCCTACCAAGATGCACCGAAACAAGCTCACCTAAGCCACTCGGGACATCACTGGAACCTTTGACATAGTCTGAACCTCGGATGGTGGTTCCGTCTCCCCTCATCTCCCTTCAGTGGCCCTGAAGTGTCTCACCAGCCCTGTCTCTTCTGGCTTTATAGAGTCAGTAGCCACGAAGTACCTGGGCTCCCTGGGTTATGGAGAATTCAGAATCTGGGAAAAGTCCCCAGAAGCTATCACCCTGTGAGTCGGGTCTATAACACCATTTCAAAAACGTTCCTTTTACTCATTTAACCTCCTTCAATGATGTGTTTCCTTTCCCCACCTCCATCTGCTACCCCCAGTCCAGATAAGCTTTTGAAGTGGAAACGCTTTTAGAAAATAAATGAAATTCTATCATTTTATAAAACGTATTCAGTTTGGGCTCCAAGACATATTTTTAAGTCTATCATATCCAAGTATGCACAGTCCTGGGTAGATCGTTACTGACCAACCTGGTTTGGCTGAGATGTTGTAGCTTACTTTTGGTTCCCTACATAACCCCTTGTGTAGTTTTAAGCCCAGATTCCTAAAATAAATGGCTCTTGATTCAGTAAACAGACATAAATAAGACTGATCTTTGGATAAACACAAACTTTATTTTTATGGAAAGTGTTGTTCACTTTTTACACACCCATACCTGAAATCCAGCCAAGATAAGTCTCTTCTCTTACAGAAATCTGTGCTGCTGTTATTTCTTAGAGAAAGAATTCTAAATCAGGGAGCTCAGAGGAATGACCTAAAATCTCATCAGTGTCCTAAATTCTGTGCTAGTAATTTTGGAACCATAATTTTAGAACATGAGATTGCACTGAGAGCTAATAATACTACAGAAACTTGTTGCTATCACTTCTAAGCCTAGATCAAAGGTTTTACAAGCAAAGAACATTAAAGCTCTTAAAAAATTAATCTATCCTAAAATTTGTATGGAATCAGAAGAGACCCCAAATTGCTAAGGAAATGTTGAAAAACAAAAATAAAACTGGCGGCATCACATTACCTGATTTCATGCTTTACTACAAAGCTGTTATCACCAAGACAGCATGGTACTGGCATAAAAACATACACATAGACCAGTGGAACAGAGTAGAGAGCCCAGATATGGACCCTCAACTCTATGGTCAAATAATCTTCGACAAAGCAGGAAAAAATATACAGTGGAAAAAAAAGAGTCTCTTCAATAAATGGTGCTGGGAAAATTGGACAACTATATGTAGAAGAATTAAACTCGACCATTCTCTTACATCATACACAAAGATAAACTCAAAATGGATAAAAGACCTCAATGTGAGACAGGAATCCATCAGAATCCTAGAGGAGAACATAGGCAGTAACCTCTTAGATATCAGCCCTAGCAACTTCTTTCAAGATATGTCTCCAAAGGCAAAGGAAACAAAAGCAAAAATGAACTTTTGAGGCTTCATCAAGATCAAAAGCTTCTGCACAGCAAAGGAAACAGTCAACAAAACAAAGAGGCAAGCCACGGAATGGGAGAAGATATTTGCAAATGACAGTACAGACAAAAGGTTGATATCCAGGATCTATAAAGAACTTCTCAAACTCAACATACACAAAACAGATAATCATATCAAAAAATGGGCAGAAGATATGAACAGACACTGCTCCAATGAAGACATACAAATGGCTATCAGACACATGAAAAAATGTTCATCATTAGGGAGATTCAAATTAAAACCACATTGAGATACCACCTTACACCAGTTAGAATGGCCAAAATTAGCTAGACAGGAAACAACATGTGTTGGAGAGGATGTGGAGAAAGGGGAACCCTCTTACACTGTTGGTGGGAATGCAAGTTGGTGCAGCCACTTTGGAGAACAGTGTGGAGATTCCTTAAGAAATTAAAAATAGAGCTTCCCTATGACCCTGCAATTGCACTACTGGGTATTTACCCCAAAGATACAGATGTAGTGAAAAGAAG
>PISX010028372.1:0-21621 GCA_004024625.1 Mellivora capensis | reverse complement strand
GGGGGAGCCAGGTGGTGGGTATTGTGGAGGGCACGCATTGCATGGAGCACTGGGTGTGGTGTAAAACTATGAACTCTGTTACGCTGAAAAGAAAAAAAAAAATACCAAGAGTATTTCTCACAAAGTTGGAACAAACAATCCTAAAATTTTTTTAAAAAGATTTTATTTATTTATTTGACAGACAGAGATCACAAGCAGACAGAGAGGCAGGCAGAGATAGAAGGGGGGAAGCAGGCTCCCTGCTGAGCAGAGAGCCCGATGTGGGGCTCGATTCCAGGACGCTGGGATCATGACCCAGTAGAACTGAACGCAGAGGCTTTAACCCACTGAGCCACCCAGGTGTCCCATACAATCCTAAAATTTGTATGGAACTATAAAACACCCCAAATAGCCAAACAACCTTAACAAAGAAAAGCAAAGCTGGATTCATAACAATTCCGGATTTTAAATTATATTACAAAACTGTTGTGATCAATATATGGTTCTGTCACAAACACAGACACATCAATCAATAGAACAGAATAGAATATGCAGAAATGAATCCATAGTTATTTCTCAATTATTCTTTTAAAAAAAAGATTTTATTTATTTATTTGACGGAGATAGAGATCACAAGTAGGCAGAGAGGCAGGCAGAGAGAAAGGGGGAAGCAGGCTCCCCACTGAGCAGAGAGATCCCAGGACTCTGAGATCATGACCTGAGCCGAAGGCAGAGGCTTAAACCACTGAGTCACCCAGGGGCCCCTTCTCAATTATTCTTAAAGAAAGCAGGAAAGAGTATGAAATGAGGAAAAGTCTCTTCAACAAATGGTGTTGGAAAAACTGAAGAGCAATATGCAGAAGAATGAAATGGGACCACTTTCTTACACCATACACAAAAATGAATTTAAAATGAATTAACAACCTAAATGTGAGATGTGAAACCATCAAAGGCATAGGAGAGCACAGGGACTAACTTCTTTCATATCAGCCATAGCAACATTTTTCTAGATACATCTTCTGAGGCAAGGGAAACAAAGGCTAAATAAACTACTGGGACTACCTCACAATAAAAAGCTGCTGTACGGTGAAGGAAACAATAAAATTAAAAGGCAACCTACTGGGGTGCTTGGGTACTTTAGTTGGTTAAGTATCTGCCTTCAGCTCAGATTGTGATCCTAGAGTCCCAGGATGGAGCCCCACATCAGGTTCTCTGCTTAGCAGGATGTGTGCTTTTACCTCTCCCTCTGCCCCTCCTCCATTCCTTCTCTCTCTCTCAAATAAATAAGTAAAATCTTTACAAAATAAAAAAAAATTAAGAGGAGGGAAAGATAGCAGAGAACTAGGGGACACTGTTTCAACCAGTCTCCTAAAGTGAGCTAAATATCTACCAGAACATTCTGAACACCCATAAAATCAACCTGAGATGTAGGACTATACACTTCTGGATCTCTATGGGGGCAGAAGACATCAGTGGAGAGGTAAAGTGGAATGGGAATGCTCTAATGATACCAAAGGATAAACAGAAGGGGGAGGGAGTCACCAGAAGTAACATATTGGAAAATAATACGCCAATATGAATGTGCCCTGTGATTGGGACCAGCATTAACTTGGAGTCTGGCTAAAGCACTCAAAAAGAGCAAAAGAGCTTATGCAACAACTGGTGGAATCAGGCAGTCACAGGCATAAGCTTAAGCCCACAGACCCAGGAAAGTCACTGCCAGTGACCACCTGTACCAGAGAGTGCAGTGGAACATCCAGTCCATGGTCTCTGAGCCTCCTGGCTTTCCGCTGCTTGCACCACCACTTGGCTGGGCACACTCCCACCTGTGTGTGAGAGAGTCCGGTGTGGGCGCCAGCCATCACTCTCTAGAACCACAGCCTTTTGTGCTCTGCGCACACTGCGTGCACTGTGTGACCAGGGTCTGAGCGCATGCCCCAGTATGAGCACATCCCCCGCCCATGACTGAGAGAACTTGTTGTGGGCACTAGCTGGTAGTCTCTAGGATTGGCCAGGGGTCTGAATGCTCCCAGGCCGAGCCTGAGAGAGCCCGGCATGATCTCTAGTCAAGATCACAGAAGGCAGCCTTCTGTGACCTGTGTGACTGTGGGGTCTAAGCGTACCCTACATGGGCCTGGAACTAACCCAGCAAAAGCAGCCACCGGAAGTGGGTTCCCTGGACCAATATCACTTGCAGGTTTTAGTGGGGCGGGGGATGCAGAGATAAGCAGCGCCTCAGGCAACCACTGAGACAGTGACTGGGGTGCATACCACCTGTGGGAGTTTGTGCTGTTCAGCAGAGTTTGCAGAGGGGGAGTCTGTGGGTTTGGAACTACCCAGAGGGGAGCAGACTGGGGCTTTTCTCTGAGGTAGAGGTCTGGGTGCAGTTTGCTTTCCACTAAATAGTCAGAAATAGAAAACCACCAAAGAACAAAAACCTCTAGAGAATAAAAGCCTGAAAAACCGGTTTCCATAGAACCCAGCCCCTTGATAGGAAGCAGGACAACTCAACCCAAGCAAGACTGACTGGAAAAAAAATGCAACAGGCCTCTCCCCCAGAAGGAAAGCTAAAAGAACAAGAGGACAACCACCACAGGGTGTCGCCATAGAACTGTAGAACCCCAACATCAGGGGAAAACAATATACTAAGCTCCCTCTATTGCCCTAAAACCTGTATATTTCACAGATACAACTTAAAAAAAAAATTCTTTCTTTGAAAGTTTGGTAGAATTCCCCAGGGAATCCATCAGGTCCTGGGCTCTTGTTTTTTGGGAGGTTTTTGATCACTGCTTCAATCTCATTACTAGATATCAGTCTATTCAGATTGTCACTTTCTTCCTGGTTCAATTTTGGGAGTTTATACTTTTCCAGGAATGCGTCCATTTCATCTAGGTTGCTTAACTTATTGGCATATAACTGTTGATAATAGCTTCTGATGATTGTTTCTACTTCCTTGGTGTTAGTTGTGATCTCTCCCTTTTCATTCATAATTTTATTAATTTGAGCTTTCTCTCTTTTCTTTTGGATTAGTGTGGCCAATGGTTTAGTAATCTTATTGATTCGTTCAAAAAGCCAGCTTCTAGTTTCATTGATACGTTCTACTGTGTCTCTAGTTTCTACCTCATTCATCTCTGCTCTAACCTTGACTATTTCCCTTCCTGTGAGTGGAGTTGGTTTAATTTTTTCTTGATTCTCCAGTTCTTTAAGGTGTAGAGACAGCTGCTGTATTAACATCTTTGATATCAGCCACAGCAACTTCTTTCAAGATATATCACCAAAGGCAAAGGAAACAAAAACAAAAATGAACTTCTGGGACTTCATCAAGATCAAAAGCTTTTGCACAGCAAAGGAAACAGTCACCAAAACAAAGAGGCAACCCACGGAATGGGAGAAGATATTTGCAAATGACAGTACAGACAAAAGGTTGATATCCAGGATCTATAAAGAACTTCTCAAACTCAACACACACAAAACAGATAATCATATCAAAAAATGGGCAGAAGATATGAACAGACACTTCTCCAATGAAGACATACAAATGGCTATCAGACCCATGAAAAAATATTCATCATCACTAGCCATCAGGGAGATTCAAATTAAATCCACATTGAGATACCACCTCACACCAGTTAGAATGGCCAAAATTAGCAAGACAGGAAACAACGTGTGTTGGAGAGGATGTGGAGAAAGGGGAACCCTCTTACACTGTTGGTGGGAATGCTAGTTGGTGCAGCCACTCCGGAGAACAGTGTGGAGATTCCTCAAGAAGTTAAAAATAGAGCTTCCCTATGACCCTACAGTTGCGCTACTGGGTATTTACCCCAAAGATACAGATGTGGTGAAAACAAGGGCCATCTGTACCCCAATGTTTATAGCATCAATGGCAACAGTCGCCCAACTGTGGAAAGAACCAAGATGCCCTTCAACGGACGAATGGATAAGGAAGATGTGGTCCATATACACTATGGAGTATTATGCCTCCATCAGGATGAATACCCAACTTTTGTAGCAACATGGACGGGACTGGAAGAGATTATACTGAGTGAAATAAGTCAAGCAGAGAGAGTCAATTATCATATGGTTTCACTTATTTGCGGAGCATAACAAATAACACGGAGGACATGGGGAGATGGAAAGGAGAAGGGAGTTGAGGGAAATTGGGGGGCAGATGAACCATAAGAGACTATGGACTCTGAAAAACAACCTGGGGGTTTTGAAGGGTCAGGGTGTGGGAGGTTGGAGGAGCCAGGTGGTGGGTATTATGGAGGGCACACATTGAGTGGAGCACTGGGTGTGGTGTAAAACTATGAATTCTGTTACGCTGAAAAAAAATGAAATAAAAAAAATTCTTTCTCGCGATTCTTGTTCTTTTAATTTTTTTTTAACCTACTCACCATTACAACTAGAGGTTTAATACACCATATTACAAAATAACCTTTTAACTTAATTTTTTCCATACATAGACCTGTGTTGTTCTCTTTTCTTTTTTTAAATATATACATATAGATATAAACTTCAAGGTAATCCCTTTTCCCTAATCAATAATACCCCATATATAAACTAGTTTTAATCTCCCTTTATCTCTGGAAAGTTGAGTCCTGTAACAAATATATCAGGATACACCCAGGAAGAAAAATAAAATAACCTTCCTCACCCACATCAAGGGTTTATAATCACCCTCTCCTCCTTTTTTTTTTTTTTTCTGTCAGTGTTTCTGTGTACGTGTTTTTGTTCTTGTATTATATAAATCTTATTCTAGGGGTTCACTGTGGCTGGGTTCTTTTTTTTTCCTTGTCATTTACTTTTGTTGGTCTTTTTCTTTGCCCAACTTTGTTTTTATACCTTGTAAATCTTAATTTTGGGGCTCCATCTGCCTTGGTTTTCTCTTTTCTCTATCTCTCTCTTTCTCTCTCTTTTTCTTTCTTTCTTTCTTTTTTTTTTGTTCTTTTTTGGTGCTGACTTCCGATTGCTCCAAAACTTTCTAGGGTGCACCTTACCTGGATTGTGGTTGATATATTCAGCTATACATCCCCTCAACCACCTCTCACCAAAGTGACTAGTAGGAGGAACACCCAATAGAGGAAAAATTCAGAGACTGTGCCCTCTGCCACAGAATTATTGGATACGGATGAAAACAGTAGGTTCAAAAGGGAATTCAGGGTAACAACTATCCAGGCAATGGTTAGGTTGGAGAAGACCATTAGTGGCAACATAGAATGTCTAAGGGCGGAAGTGAGAGCCAACCTGGCAGAAGTTAAAAGTGCTATCAATGAGATCCAATCTAATCTAAATACTCTAACATTAGGGAAACCAAGGCAGAAGATCGAATTCATGATCTAGCGGAGAAACTGATAGAAAAAATGGATCAGGAGGAAGCCTGGAAGAAAGAGCTTAGAAGCCATGAAAACGGAATTAGGGAAATAAATGATGCCATGAAACGTTCCAATGTCAGAATTATTGGGATCCCCGAGGGGGTGGAGAAAGAGAGAAGACTACAAGATATAGTTGAATAAATTCTGAATGAAAATTTTCCCAGTCTGGGGAATGGAACAAGTGTTCATTTCCTAGAGGCAGAAAAAAACAGCACCAAGATCAATGAATCTAGAAAGACTTCGAGGCACTTGATTGTGAAACTCACTAATCATAATTTTAGACAAGAGCTTCTGAGGGCTGCTAAGGGGAAGAGATTCCTTACAAACAGTGGAAGGTCCATTTGAATAATGTCAGACCTCTCCACAGAAACCTGGCAAGCCAGAAAGGACTGGCAAGACATATTCAGGGCAATAAATGAGAATAACATGCAGTCACGGATACTTTATGCAGCAAGGTTGACATTCAAAATGGATGGAGAGATAAAGAGCTCCCAAGACTGGCAAGGTTTTAAAGATTATGTGACCACCAATCCAGCACTAACATAAATATTAATGGGGGCATTCTATAAAAGAATGGAGAACCCGAGAGTGACATAGAACTGAAATGTACAAAGACAATCTATAGAAACAAGGACTTCACAGTCAACATGATGTCAATTAGGACTTATCTTTCAATAATCACTCTCAATGTGTACGGCCTAAATGCTCCCATAAAAAGGCACAGAATTGCAGATTGGATAAAATGACAGGATCTATTCATATGCTGTCTACAAGAGACACATTTCAAAACTAAAAATAGATCCAGACTGCAAGTGAAGGGATGGAGAAGCATCTTTCATGCCAATGGGCCTTAAAAGAAAGCCGGGGTAGCAATTCTCATACCAGATAAATTAGATTTTAAACTAAATACTGTAGTCAGAGATACAGAAGGACACTATATCATTCTTAAAGTGTCTATCAACAAAGAAGATCCAAAAATTGTAAATATTTATGTCCCCAATACAAGAGCAGGCAACTACATAAGCCAGCAGTTAATCAAAATATAGAGTCGTATTGATATCAATACATTAATTGTAGGGGATCTTAAGATGCCACTCTCAGTAATAGATCATCCAAGCAGAAAATCTATATAGACACAAGAACTTTGAATGAAACGTTGGACCAGGTGGACCTCATAGATATATACAGAACATTCCACCCTAAAACAACGGAATACTCATTCTTCTCGAGCACACATAGAACTTTCTCCAGAATTGATCACAGACTGGGTCACAAATCAGGGCTCAATTGATACCAAAGGACTGAGATTATTCCCTGCATATTCTCAGACCACAATGATTTGAAACTGGAACTCATCCAAAAAATAGTTTGGAAGGAATTCAAAGACCTGGAAGCTAAAGACCACCCTGCTTAAGAATGTTTGGATCAATCAGAAAATCAAAGAAGAACTTAAACACTTCATGGAAAGCAATGAGTTTGAAGACACATCCATCCAAAACCTATGGGATATGGCAAAGGTGGTTCTAGAGAGAAATACATAGCCATCCAAGCCTCTCTCAAAAAAAAAAAAAAAAAAAAAAAGAAACCACACCAAAATACACAAGCTCTTTTTACACCCCAAAGAACTGGAAAATCAACAATGAATTAAGCCAACCCATGCACAAGAAGAAATAATCAAGATTAGCGCACAGATCAATGAGTTAGAAACTAGAGATACAGTAGAACACATCAACAAAACTAGAAGCTAGTTCCTTGAAAGAATCAACATGATCGATAAACCATGGGCCAAACTAATCCAAAAGAAAAGATAGAGGACCCAAATTAATAAAATTATGAATGAAAGGGCAGAGGTCACAACTAAAACCAAGGGAATAGAATCATCAAAAATTATTATCAACAAAATATTAAATTAAATAAAAAAGAATTATCAACAGTAATATACCAATAAGTTAAGTAAACTAGAAGAAATGGATGTATTCCTGGAAACCTATGAGCTTCCACGAATGAATCAGCAAGAAATTGACAACCTAAATAGATCAATATCTGGTAACAAGATTGAAGAAGGGATCTAGACCTCGCAAAAACCATGAGCCCAGGACCTAACGGATTCTGTGGGGAATTCTACCAAACATTCAATGAAGAAAAAATACCTATTCTCCTGAAGACATTTCAAAAAATAGAAACAGAAGGAAAATTTCCAGACTCTTTCTATGAAGGAAGAATTATCCTGATCCCCAAACCAGGCAAAGAACACATCAAAAATGATAATTTCAGATCAGTTTCCCTGTTGAATATGGATGCCAAGATGCTCAACAAGATCCTAGCCAATAGGATCAAAAACAGTACATTAAAAAGATTATCCACCAGGACCAGGTGGGATTTATCCATGTGATGCAAGAGTGGTTCAACATTTGCAAATCAATCAATGTGATAGGACAAATCAATAAGAGAAGAGAGGAGAACCACATGGTCTTTTCAATTGATGCAGAAAAAAGTATTTGACAAGATGCAGCATTCATTCCTCATTTAAATATTTCAAAGTATAAGGATAGAGGAAACATTCCTCAGTTTCATAAAATCTTTCTATGAAAAACCCACAGCGATTATCATTCTCAATGGGGATAAGCTGACAGCTTTCCCTTTGAGAACAGGAACACGACAAGGATGCACACTCTCACCACTGTTGCTCAACATAGTACTAGAAGTCCTAGCAACAGCAATCAGACAACAAAAATCCCCAAAAGGTATTCAGGTGGGCAAAGAAGAAGTCAATGTCTCGCTCTTCACAGATGACATGATACTTTACATGAAAACCCAAAATTCTCCACCCGCAAACTACTAGAACTCATACAGCAATTCAGTAATGGCAGGATACAAAATCAATGTACAGAAATCAGTTGCTTTCTTATACACTAATAATGAAAATACAGAAAATTATATTAGAGAATCAATTCCATTTACTATAGTACTAAGAACAATGAGATACCTGGGAATGAACCTAACCAAGGAGGTAAAGGATCTGTACTCGAGGAACTACAGAACACTCGTGAAAGAAATTGAAGACACAAAAAGATGGAACACTATTCCATGATAATGGATCGGAAGAATAAACATTGTTAAAATGTCTATACTGGCTAGAGCAATCTATACTTTCAATGCCATCTCGATCAAAATTCCACTAGCACTTTTCAAAGTGCTGGAGCAAATAATCCTAAAATTTGTATGGAACCAGAAGAGACCACGAGTTGTTAAGGAAATGTTGCAAAAAGAAAAACACAGCTGGGGGTATCACCTTGCTTGATTTGCTACTTTAGTACAAAGCTGTGATCAATTCGACAGCATGGCACGGGCACAAAATAGACATATAGAATAGTGGAAAAGAGTAGAGAGCCCAGATATGGACCTGCAACTTTTTGGTCAAATAATCTTCGACAAAGTAGGAAAAAGTATCCAGTGGAAAAAAGGCAGCCTCTTCAATAAATGGTGCTGGTAGAATTGGACAGCTCTGTAGAAGAATGAAACTCAACCATTCTCTTACACCATACACAAAGATAAACTCAAAATGGATAAAAGACCTCAACATGAGGCAGAAATCTATCAAAATCCTAGAGGAGAACATAGGCAGTAATCTCTTTGACATCGGCCACAGCAACTTCTTTCAAGTCATGTCTCCAAAGGCAAAGGAAACAAAAGCAAAAATGAAATTTTGGGACTTCACTGAGATCAAAAGCTTCTGTACAGTAAAGGAAACAGTCATCAAAACAAAGAGGCCATCCATGGCAGGGGAGAAGATATTCACAAATGACACTACAGACAAAGGGTGGATATCCAAGATCTAAAGAACTCCTCAAACTCAACACTCAAAACCCAGATAATTATATCAATAAATAGACAGATGACTTGATCAGACACTTTTCCATGGAGGACATAAAAATGGCTAACAGACACATGAAAAAATATGCATCATCATTAGCCATCAGGGAGATTCAAATCAAAACCTTATTGAGATACCACCTTGCATCAGTTAGAATGGCCAAAATTAACAAGATAGTAAACAACATGTGTTGGAGAGGATGTGGAGAAAGGGGAACCCTCTTACACTGTTGGTGGGAATGCAAGTTGGTGTAGCCACTTTGGAAAACAGGGTGGAGATTCCTTAGGAAATGAAAAATAGAGTTACATTATGACCCTGCAATTGCACTTCTGGGTATTTATCCCAACGATACAGATATAGTGAAATGAAGAGCCATCTGTACCCCAATGTTCCTAGAGGCAATGACCACTGTCACCAAAGTGTGGAAAGAGCCAAGGTGCTCTTCAGCAGGTGAATGGATAAAGAAGATATGGTCCATATATACAACGGAATATTATGCCTCCATCAGAAAGCATGAATACCCAACTTTTGTATCAACATGGATGGGACTGGAAGAGATTATGCTGAGTGACATTATGGAAGTTGTTCAAAAAGTTAAAAATCGAACTACTGTACAATCTAGCATTTGAACTCCTAGGTGTTTACCCAAAGGATAAAAACATCCTGATTCAGTGTGGTCATGCACCCTGATGTTTAAAGCAGCATTATTATCAATAGCCAAATTATGGAAAGAGCCCAAATGTCCATGAACTGAAGAATGGATAAAGAAGTTGTGGCATATATGTATGTGTGTGTGTGTGTATATATATCTAATATAGGCATATATATGTATATATACAGATATAAAGGAATATCACTCAGCCATCAAAAAGAATGAAATCTGTACATTTGCAATGAAGTGGATGGAGCTAGAGTGTATTAAAGTAAGCAAAATAAGTCAGCCAGAGAAAGACAGGTACCATATGGTTTTTCTCATATGTCAATTTAAGAAACAAAAGAGATGAAAATATGGGAAGAAAAATAAAGAGAGGGATGCAAACCATAAGAGAGACTTAACCATTGAGAACAAACTAAGGGTTAATGGGGGCGAGGTTGGCAGGTGTTGGTCTAAATGGGTATTGAGGAGGGCACTTGTGTTGAGCACTGGTTGTTATATATAAGTGATGAATCAATATATTCTATTCCTGAGCCAATATTACACTATATATTCATTAAAATTTAAGTAAAAAATAAGGAGTTGAATTAATTATGCCTCCTTCCCTTCCAGATTCTCAACCAACTACAATATATACATAGGAATGAAAGACAACTTAAAATATCATCTTCAATATATTAAGTGAAAAAACAAAGTTCCGAATAGCGTGTATAGAATGTCATAACTCGTACTAAAAAACTGATACACATAAATATATGTGATGCTTTTGAAAACATATATTATCTCTGGAAGGACACATACTAACTGGTAGCATTGGTTAGTTTCAGAATGTGGGACTGGAAGATTGAGTTTGGGGGAGGGGAAGGAAGAACGGAGACTTTTTACTGCATGCTCTTTTTCACTGTTTGAATTTACTAGAAGGATGTGGGTCCCCCCCCACAAACAACCTACATATTAAACAAATGTTTTAAAGAATAAATCTATATACCACCTTTATTGATGGAAGTGGAGTGGAGATTGTGGTTTGGACCTGAGCACAACATGAACTTCCACTGCCAGTCTAAAGACAATGGGATCCCTCACCCCAGAAAGATGGCGGGGGTCTACAGTGTGGATGTTTACCCAGCCATGTAATGAAGGACTGCAGTCTTTCCCACGGTTTGCAACGAAGAATGGACTCAAGAGCCAAGAGGGGCCTAGGCTGCTTATCTATAACCTTTTTTTTTCAATTTCATCAGATATTCCTCCTCCCATATAGAAAACTGAATGAGCATAGCAATCGGAGATGGATAGAAATTTTCTTCCAAATATTTTTGAGAGGGGCAAGTCTTTCTTTCTTTTTTCCTTGAGTCAGAAACGAAGAGGCAGACGATAAATCCCTTCATACCCTTGGACATTTTTTCTCTTAAACCACAGTGATTAATATCGAAGACTATCGTTAATAGACAGGTTTTGACTGCCCCCTTTGGGAGAGACCAAGAATATTTAGGAATGTTATGCTCCCATCTGTGTAAGACTGGTGAGCCATTCTGCTTTTGCCCATAGAAGACCCTGAAAGAAGTAAAAATAGAACATTAATTAAATTAACTCCAAAGCTATATTACATATCAAGGTGAGAATTCATTCACTATTTTATCCTCGATTTACAATTATGCCCAGCCACATTATTCACTATAGCTTACAAAGGTTACATAATGAGCCTCAAAATAGCATTAAACACTCTAAATAATACAGCATAATAAAAATGCCTTAATTTGAACTATATGAAACCCACGGCAACAATTACAATCCAAGGGAGAAATGAACGTTCCAATTTAAATTTCTATTTTAATGTCCAAAGGCAGTAAATTCTAAAATTCTTCCTTTCCCAATTTTTTTTTTCATTTCAGCCATACAGATCTCACAAAGTTATCTGTACAGATGTGTGTGTGTGTGTGTGTGTGTGTGTGTGTGTGTGTGTGGTCCCTCAGCAGCTTCAGCCTGACTGCTTCCTTTTGATTGGATGTAGTTCCTTCACAACTTCAGAAGCTGAATTAATCTAACCCCACAACTGCATGTCATATGTTTTTAAGAGCCCACAGGGTCAATAGGACATAAGATTATTATAGTATCAGCCTCATATGCAAACATTAGAAAGCACACTAATCCCCAGCTACTACAACAGAAGCAAATTTATTTAAATTTATGTCCTCAGGACTTAGTACAATAGGTAATATGACCCACGTTGCTGTTATCAAATATCTCAGCAGAAACATAGTGGCAACAAGAGGAAGAAAAGTAGAGAAAACAGGGAAGACAAGAGAGTATCTTCTTGGTGTCAGCCCCCGCAGGATGTCAGTCTGTCTGTGCTGGTAGTTTGGACTCCATGACCTGTGAACTTAAACTTATTGGGTTAATTGTACTGTTGGGATTCTCAGTCCCAAAGTTGCTGAAGTCCAAGACCTGTTACTGCTAAATGGGGCACATATTAGAAGCCCAGTGAGAAACCACTCTCTTTGACCAAGGGCTTCTCTATAAAATCTTGTGTATTTTCAAACTTGCTTTCTTAGGCTTAGTTTAACCTTCACTAATGCCTTTAATAATGGAGCATACATGGACCTTTTTATTACCTATTTTTCTGCTGCAGTGGGGTTCACCTTTTTCTGCACATAGCTTTCATAGGACCAGCCAAGAAATGGTGTAAAGTTAAAAAGTTTAAAAAAAAAACTAACAAATAACTGTTATATTTTTATCTACCAATGCTAGCACTTAAAACATCAATAAGTGTATTGATCACCAAACACTGATTCTAATCTATGCTAAGATACCATGAAAGAGTAGATACCATTGGGGCGCCTGGGTGGCTCAGTGGGTTAAAGCCTCTGCCTTTGGCTCAGGTCATGATCTCAGGGTCTTGGGATTGAGCCCCACATTGGGCTCTCTGCTCAGCGGGGAACCTGCTTCCCCTTCTCTCTCTGCCTGCCTCTCTGCCTACTTGTGATCTCTCTCTGTCAAATAAGTGAATAAAATCTTTAAAAAAAATAACAAGTATAAAAATGAGGGGAAGGTTGTTTCCCACAGTTTAAAAAAAAAAAAGAGTAGATACCATTTTCAGCCTTTCTTACTTTTAGCAAGTGCCTTGCCCACTTTTTAAAAAAAGACTTTATTTATTTATTTGAGAGAGAATGAGTGAGAGAGAGCATGAGAGAGGAGAAGGTCTGAGGGAGAAGCAGACTCCCCAAGGAGCCGGGAGCCCGATGTGGGACTCGATCCTGGAATTCCGGGATCATGACCTGAGCCGAAGGCAGTCGCTCAACCAACTGAGCCACCTAGGCGCCCAACCTTGCCCACTTCTTGGAAGACCCCTAAGAATCATATCTAAAACCTAATCTAAAATTTTTCAGATTCTCTTTCTTTTACTTTTTATTTTCTTTAAAGATTTTATTTATTTATTTGACAGACAGATCACAAGTAGGCAGAGAGGCAGGCAGAGAGAGAGGAGGAAGCAGGCTCCCCGCTGAGCAGAGAGCCCGATGCAGGGGCTCGATCCCAGGACTCCAGGATCATGACCCGAGCCGAAAGCAGAGGCTTTAACCCACTGAGCCACTCAGGTGCCCCCTCTAAACTGTGGAAAGAACCAAGATGCCCTTCCACGGACGAATGGATAAGGAAGATGTGGTCCATATACACTATGGAGTATTATGCCTCCATCAGAAAGGATGAATACCCAAGTTTTGTAGCAACACGGACGGGACTGGAAGAGATTATGCTGAGTGAAATAAGTCAAGTAGAGAGAGTCAATTATCATATGGTTTCACTTATTTGTGGAGCATAACAAATAACATGGAGGACATGGGGAGATGGAGAGGAGAAGGGAGTTGAGGGAAATTGGAAGGGGAGGTGAACCATGAGAGACTATGGACTCTGAAAAACAACCTGAGGGGTTTTGAAGGGGTGGGGGGGAGGTTAGGGGAGCCTGGTGGTGGGTTTTAGCTAGGGCACGTATTGCATGGAGCACTGGGTGTGGTGCAAAAACAATGAATACTGTTACGCTGAAAAGAAATAAAAATAAATAAATTAATTTTAAAAAGACTTATTTACTTATTCATTCACTCATCAATTCATTCATTAATTTAGTTAACAGAGAGAGAGAGAGAAAGAGAGAGAGAGAGAGAGAGAGTGAGAGAGGGAACACAGGCAAGAGGAGTGGGAAAGGGAGAAGCAGGCTTCTTGCTGAGCAGGGAACCTGATGGGGCTTGATCCCAGGACCCTGAGATCATGACCTGAGCTGAAGGCAGACACTTAACTGACTGAGCCACCCAGTTGCCCCTCAGATTCTCCCTTGAGATAAGAAATAAATCTGTATTTTAGTCTGATTCTAGATTTTTGTTCTTTCATTTTGAGATCCTAGACAGAACTGTCAATCCTTGTTATACCCAGTATTCACCATGTAACTAGAGTAGAGGTTGGCTTAATCCTCCATTGAGCTGGCAGAGCCCACTTGTGGTAAAGTTGGCCTGCACAGCCTGCATCTGTTAAAACCCACTCCCTGTTTGCAGGCATCAGCCAGAGCTACTGCAGACAAGAGAGATCCTAATGCCATTGATGGCCAACTTTTATTTGTCCACTTGGAGGTTTATTTCCAAATGCTTGCCTTCCTCACAATTTTGCTAGATTTCTCAGCCTATGCTTATATACTAAAATGCAAAGTAATTACCCTCTTGATTTTGAACCAAGTTGAACAATAGTGAAAGAATCAGAAAGCGAGCAAAATGTTAGCCTTACTTTAATTCAACTGGGAAAGGAGACTAAAATGGGCTTCCCACTCCTCCCCAAATTAGACTTTTGAAGTCACCTGGTAGACAGTTGGGGTTGCAAAGAGACTCACCCAGATAGTCATATTGAATATCTCAGGAAGCTTCACACTTCAAGGAATGCAGAGAGTTCAACTGCCCAAAAGAATGAGGTGAGAGGTGTTCAGCTACCTTTAATCTATTATCACAACCCAAAATAAAAATAAGGGCCACTGGATGTCATACTTTACCCTTTTCATTATTAGACAAATCAATCATTCTCCTGTGGAGAAGAAGTAGTTAAAGGTTTGGAGAGATGGGCAAAAGGTTTCTTCAAAAAAATATTTGATATGGTGAAAGTTTCCTCCTTCCTTCCTTCCTTCCCTCTCCTTTCCTTTCCTTTCTTTTCCTCCTTTCCTTTTTTTGCTTTGCTTCTTTCCTTTGCTTCTTGTTTTTTCTTACCAGACAAAAGCATGCAAAATGGAGAAGACTGTTCTTACAAATTAGAGAGTAATCAAGACCTTTTGTTTGTATGGATTTTACAAATAGTCTCACATGTTTGGCAAATTTCAAGACAATCTCTGTTTTTACCAAATCATAGACATAGATATGGAAATCATCATCAAATTTGATGAAGTACACAGAAGGTTTTGCTTCTGCTTGATGAATGACCATGCCAGTTCTCTTAGAGTCATTAGTTTTGGCATATTCCAGCTGTTAGCCTACAAGGCTGTCTACAACTTCTTCTGGCTCCCTCTCTGTAAGAGGAGCATCATTGGAATCTGGAAGGATGTGTGGGTCACCATCTTTAAAATCATCTAAGAGCTGATACATGTATAATACAGGATCTTTCTCATAGGTAATGTGTTCATGACAGGTGCCTGAGCTAAGACCATCCACTTACATTCATTTTTGGAAAGTTTTTCTCTCTCAAAAATATGTTTCAGTGCTTTGCCAATCATAATTTCTATTAAGTGTGTATCACTGATTCTCTAGGTTGCAATTCTATTAGAAAGGGCTTCAAGTGATGACACTCTTTCATCTCTGTAAAGTTTCAATCCATAAGCACAGTCAAATCCATCATATTTTGTAAGATACAAAGAAAGATTTACAGGTACCTGATCCAGAATGGTTCCCTTCCACTGTGTTAGGAGTTCATCTCCATCTTTCCATTCATGCCAAATTCTGCCCATAATGCTTCCCTGAGGCTGGGAGGTGGGCCAGTGCTTCTTGTGTACAGCCTTTCTCTTCATCATGATAACAGACACACTGGTATGTCCTGTGGCTGTCCTGGGCTGCTGCCCTGCAGCCTTCTTTCCAAATGGGGTTTTCACACCTGCGAGGAGCACAGTAGCAAGACAGGCAAGGAAAGGAAATTGAGAAAAAATATATTCAATGCATGACATGATGAGCTTTTCTCCTAATTACTGCACTCCATCAGCTGTGCCTAAGTTTTCCCTGAAAACTATACAGGAAAGCTGGAAATCAAAACATCCTGGCTACGTGCCTGCATTAACCTTATTCCCTAGTTATTTCTGGCTATGCTAGAGTAAGAGAGCTGTGGTTGGGGCAAAAGAAATGGAGGGCACCCCTTCATTTTTCCTCCCATTGTCCAACACATCCCAGGCCAAGGGACACAGACTCACCAAGGTCGCAGACTGTGGGCTTTGTGTGCCCAAATTGGGCACCTTGCTGCTGCCTCTGCTGTGGATCCTCCTGTGGCCAAGGAGTATCAGCAGGCTACCAGCTTTTTGCTTGTAAGACCTGGGAGGGGAGAATGCATAGGCAGGAGGGGCAAACAAAGATGATACCACATTTGGCTCCCACCAAATGATGCAGTTGCCAGGGTCTCTTCCTTCTTTCTGTAGCACAGCTTCCTGATAGGAGACAAGCCTCCCTTCCTGCCAAACACCATCCTGTCCCTTCTAAATCTTATGCTCACCACTCTCATGGATATAGGAGGCTCTCCTTGGCACCTTGCACACCCCTTTCAAAAGTCGGAACCCCCCTACCAAAACCACCTAAGTGCTGGCTCAGCACTTCAAGGTTTCAGGGTCCCCACCCCCACCTAGTGTCACTGCCCCATCTGCTCTACATCTTCCAGGAATTTGCCTTTATCTTGCTGAGCTCTCCTAGAGTTGCTCCTTATATACAGACACCTGCCTTTTCTGCCATTTAAGGGGATCTGAGATAGGACCAGAGAAATTACCAAGGTTCAGTGAGCCAACTTGACCCAGTCTCTAAATAGTTTTTACTGATTGGTCATTCCTAGACTTTTTGAAGAATTTCTCCCCCTTGTTTTCCTCTTTTTTTCTTTTATTTTTCACTGATTGCAAAATAATTCTATGAACAATGTGGGTATAGTGTAAAATTCAGGAAACTGACATGAAGAAAAAAATGATCCATTGTAAGCACACTTCCTATTGTAAATGGTTTGTAGCAAAATATTAGCACGTTCCATTTTCTTTTAAAGAAAAGGTTTTTTTTTGTATTTTTTTTTAGTTTATGAACATATGTCTTGCTTTTTTCAGGGATTCAGGTCTGTGAATCTCACCATAGCACATATCCTCCTCAATGTCCATCACCCAGCCACCCTATCAGTGACCCTACCCCCCAACAACCCTCAATTTGTTTCCTGAGATTAAGAATCTCCTATGGTTTGTCTACCTCCCCAGTTGCATCTTTTTTTTAATTTATTTTCTATTTTTTATAAGCATATAATGTATTATTAGTCCCAGGGGTACAGGTATGTGAATCGCCAGGTTTACACACTCCACAGCACTCACGCTAGTACATACCCCCAGTTGCATATTGTTTCATTTTCCCCTCCCTTCCTTCAACCCTGCACTGTCTCCCAAATTCCTCATACCAGAGAGATCATATGAAAATTGTTTTTCTCCGATTGACTTATTTTGCTTAGCATAAATGCCTCTAATTCCATCTACATTGTTAGAAATGACAAAATTTCATGTGTTTTTTTGTGGCTGCATAGAATTTCATTGTATATATATACCACATATTTATCCATTCATCTACTGAGGGACATCTACGCTCTTTCCATAGTTTGGCTATTGTGGACATTGTTGCTATAAACATTGGGGTACTCATGCGCCTTCTGATCATTGCATTTGTATCTTTGGGATAAATACCCAGTAGTGCAATTGCTGGGTCCTAGGATAGCTCTAATTTTAACTTTTTGAAGAAACTACATACTGTTTTCCAGAGTGGATGCACTAGCTTGCATTCCCACCAACAGTGTAGGAGGGTTCCCCTTTCTCTGCATCCTCGTCAACATCTGTTGTTTCCTGATTGGTTAATTTTAGCCATTCTGACTGGTGTGAGGTGATATCTCATTGTGGTTCTGATTTGTATTTCCGTGATGCTGAGTGATGTTGAGCACTTTTTCATGTGTCTGTTGGCCATTTGGATGTCTTCTTTGCAGAAATGTCTGTTCATGTCTTCTGCCCATTTCTTGATTGGATTATTTGTTCTTTGGGTGTTGAGTTTGATAAGTTCTTTATAGATTTTGGATACTAGCCCTTTATCTGATATTTCCATTGCAAATATCTCTTCCCATTCTGTCAGTTGTGTTTGGTTTTGTTGACCATTTCCTTTGCTGTGCAAAAGCTTTTGATCTTGATGAAGTCCTAATAATAATGAAGTCCTAATAATGAATTCAATAATTCATATCCTAATAATTCATTTGCCCTTGCTTCCCTTGACTTTGGCGATGTTTCTAGGGAGAAGTTGCTGCAGCTGAGGATGAAGAAGTTGCTGCCTGTGTTCTCCTCAAGGATTTTGATGGATTCCTGTCTCACACTGAAGTCTTTCATCCATTTTGTGTCTATTTTTGTGTGTGGTGTAAGGAGATAGTCCAGTTTCATTCTTCTGCATGTGGCTGTTCAACTTTCTCAACACCATTTTTTCAAGAGATTGTCTTTTTTTTTCAATTGGACATTCTTTCCTGCTTTGTTGAAGATTAGCTGACCATAGAGTTGAAGTTCCATTTCTGGGCACTCTATTCTGTTCCATTGATCTATGTGTCTGTTTTTGTGCCAGTACCATACTCTCTTGGTGATTACAGCTTTGTAATCTAGCTTGAAGTCTAGATATACGTGGAATTGTGATGCCACAAACTTTGGCTTTCTTTTTCAACATTCCTCTGGCTCTTTGAGGTCTTTTCTGTTTCCATATAAATTTTAGGATTATTTGTTCCATTTTTTGAATAAAATTGATGGTATTTTGGTAGGGATTGCATTAAATGTGTAGATTGCTTTAGGTAGCATAGACATTTTCACAATACTTGTTCTTCCTATCCATGAGCATGGAACGTTTTTTTTTTTTCTATTTCTTCCTGTCTTCCTCAGTTTCTTTCATGAGTACATTATAGTATTCTTCGTACAGATCCTTTGCCTCTTTGGTTAGGTTTATTCCTAGGTATCTCATGGTTTTGGGGGCATTTGTAAATGGGATTAACTCCTTAATTTCTCTTTCTTCTGTCTTGTTGTTGGTGTATAGAAATGCAACTGATTTCTGTGCACTGATTTTATATCCTGACACTTTACTGAATTCCTGTATCAGTTGTAGCAGTTTTGGGTTGGAGTGTTTTGGGTTTTCTTTTGGGTTTTCATCTGCAAAGTGTGAGATTTTGACTTCTTTGCTGATTTGGATGCCTCTTATTTCTCTTCGTTGTCTGATTGCTGAGGCTAGGACTTCTAGTACTATGTTGAATAGCACTGGTGATAGTGGAGAGCTCCACCATGTTCCTGACCTTAGGGGGAAAGCTTTCAGTTTTTCTTCTTTCTCTTGAGAATGATATTCGCTGTGGGTTTTTCATAGATGGCTTTGATGATATTGAGGTATGTACCCTCTATCCTTACATATTGAAGAGTTTTGACCAAGAAAGGATACTGTATCTTGGAACACTGAAAAATAAAATAATATTAAAAAAAAAGAAAGGATGCTGTGCTATGTCAAATGCTTTTTCAGGATCTATTGAGAGTATCATATGGTTCTTGTTCAATCTTTTATTAATGTATTTTATCACATTGATTGATTGATTTGCAGATGCTGAACCAACCATGCAGCCCAGGAATAAATCTCACTTGGTTGTGGTGAATAATCTTTTTAACATACTGTTTGATTCTATGTTCGATCCTATGGTTATCCTATGGTATTCTGGTTAGAATGTTTGCATCCATATTCATCAGGGATATTGGTCTGTAATACTCAATTTTGATAGGGTATTTGTCTGGTTTTGGGATCAAGGTAATGTTGGCCTCATAAAATGAGTTTGGAAGTTTTCCTTCCATTTCTACTTTTTAGAAAAGTTTCAGGAGAATAAGTATTAATTCTTCCTCTTTTTTGGGGGAGAGCAATATTTTTTTAATTATTTTTCATGGATGTTCTCATCTTAATTAAAAATCAAACGGGTATAATTTAACAACAGGAAAGGATGCTGATTTCAGATAATTAACATTACCGGGAGATCTTGCTGGTAACTCAAATATGCATGTCTTTATTTCATAAGAAAAAACCTCTTAAAAACCCAACACAGAAAGTTCTTCTGAAGTTTCCATTTTACTCACTCATGATTTACATGAGATAGAAATAATCTCAATATGGTTATGGGTTTGTTCAGATTTTCTATTTCTTCCTCATTTAGTTTTGGTAGTTTATAGGTCTCTAGGAATGTATCCTTTTCTTCCAGGTTGTCAAATTCGCTGGTGTATAGTTGTTCATAATATGTTCTTATAATTGTATTTCTCTGATGTTGGTTATGATCTCTCCTCTTTCATTCATGATTTTATTAATGTGGATTCTTTCCCTTTTGTTTTGGATATGTATGGCCAGGGGTTTATCAATCTTATCAATTCTTTCAAAGAACCAGCTTCTAGTTTCATTAATGTATTCTACTGTTCTTTTGGTTTTTATTTAATGAATTTCTGCTCTGATCTTTATTATTTATCTTCTGCTGGGTTTAATCTTTATTTGTTGTTCTTTCTCGAACTCCATTAACTGTAGTGTTAGGTTGTGTATTTGCGACCTTTCTTTTTTCTTGAGAAAGGCTTGCATTGCTATATAATTTCCTCTCAGGATCGTCTTACTTGTATCCCAAAGATTCTGAACAGTTGTGTTTTTGTTTTCATTTGTTTCCATTAATTTTTAAATTCTTTCTTAATTTCCTGGTTGACATATTCATTCTTTAGTAGGAAGCTTTTTAGCCTCCATGTATTTGAGTTCTTCCCAACTTTCCTCTTGTGGCTGAGTTCTAATTTCAAAGCGTGTGGTCTGAAAATATGCAGGGAATGAACCCAACTTTTGTTACCGGATGAGACCCGATTTTTGACCATGATGTGATGTATTCTGAAGAATGTTCCATGTGTACTAAGAAGAATGTGTAATCTGTTGCTTTGGGATGGAATGTTCTGAATATATATGTGAAGTCCCTCTTGTCCAGGGTGTCATTGAAATCCTTTATTTCCTTGTTGATCTTTTGCTTAGATGATCTGTTCATTTCGGGGGGGTTGTTAAAGACTCTACTATTATTGTGTTATAGTTGATGTGTTTCTTTGAGTTTGTTTTTAATTGGTTTATATAATTGGCTTCTCCCATGTTAGGGGTATAGATATTTACAATTGGTAGATCTTCCTTTTTTTAATTTAATTTTATTTTTTCAGTGTTATAAGATTCATTGTTTATGCACCACACCCTGGGCTCCATGGACTATGTGCTCTCCATAATACCAACAAATAGGCTCAACCAACACCCCACACCCCTCCCCTCCAAAACCCTGTTTCATTCTCAGAGTCCACAGTGTCTCATGGTTTGTCTCCCCCTCCTATTTCCCCAAATCAATTCTCTTCTCCCTTGCCAATATCATCTGTGTATTCCTTATGCTCCACAAATAACTGAAACCATATGATATTTGACTCTCTCTGCTTGACTTATTTCACTCAGCATAATCTC
>PISX010028371.1:0-21633 GCA_004024625.1 Mellivora capensis | reverse complement strand
CAGGAGAAATTAAGAAAAATATGAGACTACATCATCAATGCTATGTAAATTTGAAAAAGTACATGAAATGCATGAATGTTTTTGGAAACTATAAATTTTAATATTAACCATATATAAGACAGAAAACCTTAACAATGTAATCACCATAAAATAATATGTGAAACTTGCCCACAATTTACAAAGTTGTTTATTCTTAGAAGGAATGAGGTGACTCTGTAAAGATTGGTGTGGAAAACATTTAATGATAGGAAGACCTATCATTAAATAAGAAAAGTAAGGCTCATTTTCATTGTTATTTTCTTGTTTTGTATGAAAAAAGATTAGGAATATTTATATACATATGTTAATTGGGTACACATATAACATTTCTGGAAGGATAGAGGAAAAACTTTCTGGAGAGGGCAAATTGGTTCCTGGAATAAGAGGGAGATAAACTACCTTGCTCTAGGCTGCTCATCTTAATGAGATGATACACCTGGAGAAAGCAGAGAGTGAAATGAAAAAGTAGAGTCCCAGTGGACATAAAGAAATCCACTCAGCTCTGTGACTGAAGAAACTCAAATGCAATAACAAAGTGGGGGAAATAGATTTTCCAGGAGAACAATAAGAAGTTAGAAAACATTGTAGGGGAGGAAAATATCTTTACACAAATGTATGGGGTAAGTATGGGAACCTTAGCAAAGCCTGCTGTTCAGATTCCCCTCTGTCTTCAAAGACAAGGATGCATCTTTACTCTGGGATAGAGAGAGCACCTCGTACTTGAGTGGCTTATGACTTGCTTTGGGGGAAAAAGTCAGAAAGTCCTTCCGGCACATGCCATTTCTCAAAGTCCCTCCACTTGAAATATTTGCTATGCCAAGTTGCCATATTTTGGGGTAGTGTGTTCTGAACTCCAACAACATGAACCCTCCTTTTTTGAAAGGATCATTGGATTTCTAGACCCTTGTGGAAAAGAATTTTTTTATCTCTGTTGGTTATTACTACTGTTGATTTCTCCTGAGAGAACTGATAACACCAAAATATGTTAATTGTGGTATCTAATATTTAAAATTCATAGTCTGAAACTATAAGTATATAGTGTCAATATCAAGGCCTATTACCTATTAATTAGCTTGTTTTTGGTCTCTTCAATGCAAAATTCTTATTTAATGCACAACTATACTTGATTAAGGGATCTTTGTTTTCCCAAGCTTTAATTACATATTAGAACTAATAACAGATTTAGTCTTTTTTTTAAAAAATATCTTTTATTTATTCATTTGAGAGAGAGTGCGTGAGTGAGAGCACTAGCAGGGAAGAGGGCCAAAGGGAGAGAGAGAAGCAGACTCCCCACTGAGCACGGAAGCCCAATGCGGGACTCGATCCCAGGACCCCAGGATCACGACCTGAGTTGAAGGCAGCCGCTTAATTGATTGAGCCACCCAGGTGCCCTACCCTAGATTTAGTCTTAATAATTAATTCATAAAATATCCTAAATTTAGCTTTTCAAAATCCAAAGGATTCTCTATGATAAAAGGTTACCTCTAGGGGCGCCTGGGTGGCTCAGTCGGTTAAGCGTCTGCCTTCAGCTCAGGTCATGATCCCAGGGTCCTGGGATCGAGTCCCGCATCAGGCTCCCTGCTCAGCAGGGAGTCTGCTTCTCCCTTTGGCCGTCACTCCACTCGTGGTCTCTCTCTCACTCTCTTAGGCTCTTCACAAATAAATAAATTTTTTTTAAAAAGGCTACCTCTAAAGGTAAAGATTCATAATGGAATATGCATCATAGCAAAAAGCATATTGGAAACAAAAAAAGTGGTCATAATATTTATCAAGAGAATATGCATTGTATATTTTATTGTAATATCCTGCCATTTACTAGTGTCCTATGTGAGCTATAGATTGTGCCAGAGATAGAAATGGTTATGTAATGCTGTGCACTGGAACTATGATCTATACTCTTCAAAAACAGTTTCTAATTGTGTTTGATTTGTTTGTCCCCTCTAGGAAACTCACCAGGTAGGCACTAACAGCTAGTGCCACTTCTCTTGAGCTATGCAGAAGATAAGTAATTTGCTGAAACATCTGCCAAATGAGAAGGGGGTTCCAGTTCCCTGAAATGTTGCTTCGAGCTATAAATGTTCACAGCAGAAGGAATGAGCTGGGCAGAGTCACCCGTAAGCTTCTAGCCAACAGGTCGCACTGACCCCAATCTGCCAGCAGGAGAATTATCTACTCCTCTTTGTCAGTTCTGGAACATAAAGGTGGCTGCTAAGGCACTGGGGCCACCTCGCAGCCGCAGTGACAACACAAGGGCTCCCAGGAACATCAATGCTGCGTTCGCGTAAGTGACCCTTGTGCTCCCCTAAAGAAGGGGTCTGGTCCATGAAAGGCGGACACCGAGGGACTTGCAGAGGCCAGCGTTCGGGCCACATGCTCTCTTTCTATTAAAGAGATTAACAAGCATATTCTCGCAATTGGAAAGTTCATTTGCCGTTTAAAAGCACTTTTTACAAATTAGGCTTCTGTTCACTCCTAGTTCATTTCGTATCCCCTCCCACACTTGTCATTGACTATGAAAATGCACTCACCAGATGAATTAGAGAAATAAAGCCTCCTAATAAGGAATCTTCGGCTTAATTTAGAATCAGTCTTTGGAGGGGCGCCTGGGTGGCCCAGGTGGTTAAGCGTCTGACTCTTGGTTTCGGCTCAGGTCCTGATTTCAGTGTCCCGAGATCAAGCTCTGCGCTCACTGCAGAGTCTGCTTGAGATTCCCTCTCCCTATGCCCCGCCTGCTCGTGCTCTCTGTCTCCAAAATAAATAGTTCTTTAAAAAAACAACAACAAAAAAAAAAACAAGTCATGGGAGATAAAGTTGGTTTTACTTCTCTCTGCTCTTGCTTTTCCGACCAGATTTCTGCTATTTTCTTTGTTGTGCTGCTCTTTATAATTGGCCCCGTTTGTGACGTTTACCCTAGTTTATGAGTTGACTGTATAGCTAACATATTTCCGAATTTTCTTCTATTGTTTTAAAGCAAATGCCCTCGAGGACTATAAAGTTACCTTCACATTCTGCATCAGGTACGTCTTACTTATTTTTTAAGGTCATGCCAGTGCCGTGGCATCTCGAAGCGCAGACATGTAACAGAGAAGGTAACTTGAACCTGGACTGTTGGCAAGACCCAGCATTTGTATTTTGACCCAGCTTGTGTCATTTGTATTTAATTGAGTTTGTGCGAGTGTGTGGCAGTCGACCAGTATGTCCCACAGGGACTCGTGAGGGAAAATACCAGCCTTGGGTCTGTGGGTTAGCATGGAAGCTGCTCCTGTTGGATGGAAGGGCACTGGAGGGGAAGTGTTGTCTGCATGCTTCCACTGGACTTTTTCAGAAGCTGGAGGTTGAATTGCTATGACAACCAAAAATTGCTAATAAGATTCCATTTGGAGCTGAGTCATTATTTCTGCCAGTCATCCCCTGCCTTGTGAGTAAGGTAAGCATCCAGACATGAAACTCATGGAATTTGGAGTCGGAAGGACTTTAATTATCATCCCGTGTGATCTCTCACTAATTGGTAGAATTTATTACTTCCCACATAAGAGATCTGAAAATAAGACAGTATACCTCAATGCCTCTTCTAGCTCTCTCTTCATTTTCTTGCCCCCTTTGTCTCTTTCTTTCTCTCTGCATCTGTCTCTGTTTCTGTCTGTCTCTGTCTCTCTCTCACACACACATACATTTATGTCTTTCTTTGCCTCTGTAATGCAGTTCACTTATGACTCTACTTTCACTTAAACAGCAAAGAGAGACATCTTGCCTTCCTTTTTCTTTTGCGAGATAGTTCTTCAAATATCATGGCATCTGGTCTTGCTTTCTTCTAGGGAATTAAACACTGCTTGATAAGCTTGATCAGTCTATCCTCCATGGACACTCTTTTGAGAGAAGGAAAACTTTCTCTAGTTGATGCTATTTCAAGATATTTAGAGGTTAAGAATAGAATTTATTTTGGCAACAAAAGTGACTGAAATTGTGAATATTCTATTAAATACACAGTTGGACTCTTCTGTATATGGCCACAGTTCAGTTCCTCCTTGTGTATTTCTCGAAGCATTAAGGACTCCCCATTTGTGGCATTGGGTGCTCCAGACTAACATAATCCTTCTTGGTCTTAAACTTAGGATCTGTACGTGATGACCAGGTTAGGGCTCCACGCTTATAGTCCCTTGTTGCCACTAATGCTGAGAATATTAATAGTGTCCGTCATTTCCTTTATGTACTGCTCAGGACACAAGATGTATTAGACATGATTCTACTTCAAGGAACTTACCACCTATTCTGGGAGGAAGACAAAGAATCAAATAGAGGACATATTTATAATAAGGCAAAACTGAAAGCCACCATATGTAATTATTTTATTTTTTTAAAAGAATATTTCTTTCTTTCTTTCTTTCCTTATTTTAAAGATTTTATTTGAGAGAGAGGGAGAAAGCATGCATGGGCAGGGGCAAAGGAAGAGAGAGAAGCAGTCTCCTTGCTGACCAGGGAGCCCAATGCAGGGCTTGATCCCAGGAACCCAAGATTATGACCTGAGCCAAAGGTTGACGCTTTACCAACTGAGCCACCCAGGCACATATTTATTTATTTGAGAGAGAGAGGAAGACAGAGCAGGTGGGGGGAGGGGCAAAGGGAGAGAAAAAATCTCAAGCAGACTCCCTGTTGAGCAGGGAGCCAGACACAGGGCTCCCTCCCTTGACCCTGAGATCATGACCTGAGCTGAACTCAAGAGCCAGACACTTAACCCACTGAGCCACCCAGCCACCCCTATGTAATTATTTTAAATGGTTTGCATTTTTCAGAGCTTGTTTTTGAGTATATATAATAGTCCATGTCTACCACTTATCTCTCTGAAAGGTGAATAAAATGCTATTCAAAACCATTTATGCTTAAAAATGAATTACAGGTGTGTTACTGGCTTGGAGAATGTCTAATGGTATAATAAACACCTCGATTGATTTTGTGTGGGTAGGAAAAGCAATGGGCTAATTGACAAGAGGCAAATTACCAGGCAATGGCAGTTCATTCCTTTAAGCACAAGACTCTTAAAATCTTACCATTTGGGGGAAATGCCTCTGAAAACTTCCTACACTCATCTGGCTTTTCAAGTAGATGGACTGAGCATAATTTACCCTTTCACCAATGACTCATTGTCAACAGTGAACATTAGTCCTTGTCCTGGGTGATAATACGGGCATGTTGGCAGGACCACTGAGGAGGTTAAGGATGTTCTGTCATATCTGAGCCCCGTGCTCCTCAAGGTTAGCTTTTGGCTTTCTTTTGTGACCTGGAGTGTCTTGATTCATTATTGATTCGGTGCAATTTCATGTACCATGCTCTCTGGCACCTCCTTTCTGATGACGTAGAGCCTCTGAGAAGAGCAAGGTTCATGGTTGATGACGTGGCCAAGAATTCTTCTTCTTTTTTATTTTTATGATTTTATTTATTTATTTGATGGAGAGAGAACAAGTGGGGGGGGGCAGCAGGCAGAGCAAGAGGGAGAAGCAGGCTCCTGGCTGAGCAGGCAGCCTGTGGGGTTCCTGGGATCATGACCTGAGCTGAAGGTGGACAGCAACCCACTGAGCCACCCAGGGGTCCCTAAGAACTCTTCTTAACCAGGAGAGAAACAATACGAATGACCCTTAGCAAATCACCCCAAATTGTACCTCCCACTCAAGCTAACAGTGAGGGATTCTAGATTCAGAAGAAAGTACTGGGTACAGAAAAATGTTTTGAAAAGGCAAGATGAAGTCTGAGCTTGTTAGCTCATCCCTGTGCTTCCCCCCAACACAGGAGTCACAGTCCACGGGTTAGCCAGACAGCCCCATGAACCACAGGGTTATGTCCCTTTCTTATCTGTCATTCTGCTATTCAGATGACAAGATTCACCCAGGATTTCTGCTGCCAGAAATTGAACTAGCCAACATCTGATTGCTATGTGAAAGATGTGTTAGTATCATAAAGACAAAAAGAATGTCTTCAGAGCTGAAATATTATCATATGGGAAAAGTGTCGGTTTTTAAAAAAATATTTATGCCTTATTTAAAAAGAAAAAATATAAGATCAAGTTAGGATGTCCATTGTGACCATCAATGGCCACTCAGTGCAACATGTATTCGTTGGGAGTGTGTGAGTTGCAGGGTACAGACACGCGGAGATGAATGAGCAATAGTTTCCGCCCTCGAGGGGATGATGGACCAGAAAGAGAAACATGCCCATCAGCCAACCACCACCATTCAGTGTGCTAAGTGCTATAATGGGCGTGGAGATTGAGCTCGGAAAGCAAAGCGAGCAGAAAAATCAAATGGAGAAAGTGTTAAGTAAGGTTACCTTACTTAAGGGATGGAACAGAATTGAAAAAAGAAGATGGGACTTAAGGTTGTTTCTAAATGACACATGACAGTGGAGGAGAGGAGGAAGAGCAGCTTTGACAAAAGGGACAGCAGAAGCGGAGCTTGACATCTTTCCACCTCGAGGAGGGCCCAAGATCTGGGGGGGAGGGGTTTGGAGACTGAGTGCTGAGGATTAATAATCAAATCCCTTGATAAGGAATTTGGAGAATTTCCTGGGGGGGGGGGTGTTATGTATTTTAAGTCAGGAGAATGACAAGGTCATTTTTAGTGTTTTAATTAAAAAAAAAGCGGTATGGAAAATGGTCTGAAATTGAAGAAACTGGAAATGAAGAAATATAAGAGCTTGTCGGAATAGATTTCGTTAGGGGTGGAGGGAGCCTGTAGTGGTTGGCAGCGGGCAGAGGTGGAAATTTAGTCTAGAGAGCAAAACAGAACTGGCTGCATTTGCCTTGGATCTGAAGGACAATGTGGATTCTAGGACAAGGACAGTGGACGCTTGAACAGTGCAAAGATTAGGGGCACCGAGTCCTCCACTTCCCTCGCAACCTAAAATACACGTATAACTTTTGACTCCCCAAGAACTTTACTTTTCCCAGCCTACTGCCTGTTGGAACATTTCTGATAGCATAAGCTGCTAATACACCTAGCGTGTTATATATATACACACATATATAGAACACATATATTTCAAAATATTTCTTTCTCTCTGTATATTATATGCTGTATTAGAATAAAGTAAGCTACAGAAAAGAAAATGTTATTAAGGAAATCATAAGGAAGAGGAGTGCCTGGGTGTCTCAGTTGGCAGAGTATCTGATTCTTGGGTTCGACTCAGGTCATGATCTCAGGGTCATGACACCGAGCCCCAAGTCGGGCTCAGCACTGAGTTTGGAGTCTGCCTGAGGATTCTCTCCCTTTCCCTCGCCCCTCCCCCTGCTGGCACGCTCTCTCTCAAACAAACAAACAAACAAACAGATACAATCTTAAAAAAAAAAAAGAAAAGAAAAGAAAATCTTAAGGAAGGGAAAATACATTTACCATACTGTCCTGTAAAAAATCTGTATAGAATAATCCTGCCGGCTTCAGACCCATGTCGTTCAAGGGTCAACTGTATTAGTTTTCTGGTTTGTAACGTTTAATGGACTATAACACTAGTCTGAGAAGGAAAATGTCAAGTTCATTGTTCTGGATAAAATACCTCTGAGATGCCCGTGCGGCCACGTGGGCTGCGAGTTTTTCTTGGCGGGTGGGAATATGCATGTGCTCTGGAGCGAGGTGAAGGGACTGGCCCCTGCACCAGGCAGGATAGGGGCAGGTGACAGGGAGTGACAGGGAGGGAGACACAGGCCTCCTCTAAGCTTAGTGACGGAACGTCCAAAGCATACAGCGGGATGCTTATTCTGAAAAGCATATTTGTATTTTTAAGTCGATTGAAACGGATCATTTCAAGTCGAGACTGCCCCCCCAAAATAACTGTCATGTGGCTGCTTTTTAAGTCAGTAAAAAATAGTCAAAACACCCAGAGTGCCCTGGGTTGAAAGGAGCCTGCTGAATCACTCCCCACTCCCTTTGCATGTAAATGCACGGTGGTCGGGTTCCTACCTATTTCTCTCTGTGGGGCTTCCATTCACTTCATTTCATTTTCATGAGGGGGCAGTTCTGCAGGGGGCTGGGGGTAGGGGGGCAGGAGCAGCACGCACAGCTTGCCCGGAGTGGCTCCTGCAGCTACCTACCTTTCTGAGGTCCTGGCTCAGCGTTTTGGCTCCTGTTACTGAGCTGCCCAGCTCAGCGGCCATGAGAACTACAATGACCTACTTTCCCTGATACAGCCAGTTCTACATTTTTAAATCTTCATAAAAAAAAAAAATTCCTCAGTTCTATTTATTTGGGAAAAAAAAAAAAAGTTCTGCTTTGTTTCCATTCTCCCTTTGGCTTGGGCTTTTTATTTTTCGAGGTCTGATCTAGCTTTTAGAGGATAGAAGAACAATTACAACCAACAGTGGGTCACCCCCCCCCCCCGCCCCCATCCTAGTCCTCAGAAAGGACCGGGGGCTCCTGTACTCACGCCATTGCAGCAACATATTCTTGGAACCGGCTCTCACGTGCATTCTCTTCAAAGGACGATTGTCTGAACTATGAAAATCTGAGACAGAGCTTGATAAAGCCACAGAAATGGAGCCCACACACCAGGAGACACCTCAGCCAGCCCATTCTGAGGCTCCTGTCAGTTCTCACCTTATCAGATGAAAGACAGAATTCACAACGGGGGTGGGGGGTTGCGGAGGGGGAATGGGAACAGCATTTTTTCTTTTCACGTCAAGTATTTTTGTGTTCATCGGGCTTTCTAAGGCAGGTATTCATTTCCACGAAACGAAAGATGTCAGCAATGGGATAGCCAAGTACACGTGTTTAAGGGAACCAGCCACAAACGCAAGGAGGAAATTAACATTCTAGTCATGGGCCGCAAAGCAATGTATTCTGCAGTTCATTCTGAGGAGGTAATGACTAGGAAAATGACAAAGAAAACTGTTATTGACCATTAGTGAGCAATCACTCTGTCATATTACTGAGATAATTTAGATAAATGTGGGGTTTTGCTGTCTCCCAGGGAGACGGGCTGCTGATGTCTTTGATGATGGCAGCCCACTTAAAGATTGCTTCTGACAAATATGTTTTTTTGTCAGGCCCATGGAAAATAGTCACGTCTGTGCCTGTTTGTGGGTTTGTGGTAGCAGCTCCTTTTTAAGTTTTGTCAAAAAAGTCGGTCGATGTTTTGTGTTCGGGGCCCGGGGATACTTGCTGGAATGCCCCTCGAAGGCTCTGTGGAAAGCAATGTTTGGAAACATAAGGTATTTAATAAATGAAGGCAGAGTGTGCCATATTTTTGTTCAATTGACTTCTATTATTTTAGCAGCTGCTAATTATGCACTGTTGATATGTGGAGGCCCGTAACAGATTTCTCTGTTCCATCTGGGTAATCAGGCTTTTCGAGAATGGACTTTTCCTCACCCGAGTATTAGGAGGATTTTGGCTGCTGCTGTATTTTGAGGGCAATGATCGGATCAGCTCAAAATGAGTAGGTAGGGAGTTTTCTCCCTAGTTTGCTAGGGAGAGGATGAAATTTACGTAATGTTGTTTGCGAAGTATTTCATTTTGTATTTGACGTCAAAGCACACTTTCCAGGCCATCTATGTCATTTAGCGCCAAGAGGATAACAGAGTGACGACAACCATTTTCAAAGCAAATAATAGACATGTATATTCTAAGAATGTCTTACCTTAAGAAAATACTGAGCAAAAAGAGCCATGGCGTCTCTTCTGTGTATTAAGCACTGGCTGCTTAAGCTGTAGAATTGGCCTTTATTTGCATAAGACTCTCGCTCTCTCTGTCCCTTCCCCCAGCTTGCTCTCGCTCTCAAATAAATAAATCCAAAAAGAAAACAAGAAAACAAATGCCAAAACCACTTTGGAAGAGCTGAGGTTGATTTTACTTATTATGATGCAATGCCTTTGGGGATAACAGGTAGGTTCCCCTTCCTTGCCTACCCTAACAGACAGGAATACAAGAGGTTACGGAGAAATTCCAATTATTAGCCCTCATTCTCTTTTCAACTAGTGTGCTTTTTGGTTTGCCCTTGTATGGGCTGCATGCGTAGTCGTTACTTGCCCATAGGTGTTTTGTTTTTATTTAATGCAGCAAAGTAACCAAAATGCTAGCTCACGTAGATGCTGCGTCGTTCCAGAACCCTGGACAGTACAGCCTTCCACCAAGGACAGGGGATTAGGGACCAACCATGCATTTAGGCCTGTCCAGTCTAGGACAGCCCTCTGCTAGGGCTGTCATATCAAAATACAGTAGACTGGGTGGTTTGAACAACAGAAATTCATTTTCTCACAATTCTGGAGACCAGAAGTCCTGGATCAAGGTGCCAGCTAATTTGATCTCTTGTGAGAGCTCTCCTCCTGGCTTGCAGATGACCCCCTTCTCACTAGCTGTTCCCACGGCCCTTCCTTGGGGCATGGACACAGATCTCTCTCTCCCCCTTCTTCTAAGGCCACCAGTCCTATCAGATTAGGACCCCACACTTCTGACCTCATTCGACCTTAATGACCTCCTAAAGACCCTAGCTACCTCCAAACACCATTACACTGGGCGTTATGTCTTCCACCTATGAATGGGGAGAGGGGCACGCAATTCAGTCCATAGACCTCACATCAAAGAAAATGGCATTTTCAGAGATCTCAAATCCCTACACTTAAAAACTGCTCCTAGAAACTGTAAGTAAAATAAAATGTGGGGAGTTCCTAAACCTTATGTGTTGTTCAGTGAAGTTTTCATTCACATAGAGAGGACATATTATAAAATGTGTCATTGCATTATTCTTTTTAGGCATAATACCTGATGATCTTTTGGAGATTTCCCACATATTCTTGAAATGTGGTTCTTTTTAATCTTAATCAACACATGGTCTGCTGGTTTCAGTTCAATGAGCTAAATACCTTCTTCAAAACATCTCCCGTTGAATCACTCAATCCTGTAGGGGCCTTAGAATCACCGAGAAATTTTGTTTCTTTGTCCTGGTTTTTGTGTATTTTTTGAAAACACTGATTCATAGGCTATTTCCTAGGTTAAACTTAAGTCAGAATTTCTGGGTGCAGGAGGCCATACCAGCTGTCCAAGGCATTCTAATTCACTACCAGGGCTGAGAATGACAGATATGATTTCCAACTTTGTCTCAATTGTGTTAGGGCCAGAACTTAATTTTTATGAAAACACAATAAAATAAAACAAATAATTAGGCAAACATTCTGGGCAGTCAGCAACACTGCGGAAACTGAACTGCTGACCGGCACAGTAATCACCCAGAATGTTCCTCTGTCAGCTGATGGATGAACATTTTATTCACTACATAAAGGGCTGCACAGCCCCCAGTGGCTCTCATTGCACTCAGAGTAAAAGCCCAGGTACCTACTATCACCTGTGAGGGTCACACTCACTTCTCTTACAGCCCTGGTGTCCTCTTTCCCCCTATGCCTGGCTCAGCCCTGAGCCAGCCATCTCACCTCCTACTCTCCCTACCTTGTGGCCTTTGTATTAACCATTCCCTCCCCCTGGAATGAGTGGCCCAGAAATCCACATGGCTGAGATCCTTAGGTCCTCCTAGTCTTTCAGTCAAAGATGCCTTTCTCATGAGAGCTCCCTCGACTACCTGATGTAAAACATGAAACCCACCCTCCACATGCACCCATGGCACCTCTGATCCCTATGGCTCCACTTTTTGCCGTTAGCATTTCTCAGCTTCCAATGCCCTATAGCACTTAACTCAGTTACCGTATTTTGTGCACTGCCCCTGTCCCACCACTAGCGTGTATGCTCCACAAAGACAAGGATCTTTCTCTTTTCCACGGATGCGCCCAACTGTCTAGTGTCTAGGAAAGCACGTGGCTCATAGGAACCACTCAGCCTGTCACTGATGAATGAATGAATGAATGAATGAATGAATGAATGAAAGAAATGTCTGCCTGGGCTTCTGACACGGGAGTCCTGCTCCATTCCCCAGATGGGATCCCACAGCCAGACTTGTCATTGTTACAGGCTTCCAGGTGAGTGCCTTCCAGCCCTCATAGGGAAGGATGAAAAACAAATCCTACGTCACAGCCCTCTAATTATTTCTCATATTCCATCGCCGACGGGGAGATAAAACTAAATCCAACTACTCCCAACAGAAAGGAAGTAGCAGTTTTACAGTTTGGGGAGAGATGCCATCGTATCCTACTGGCTTGATTATTGTCTGTTTTATATCATGGATTTTGCTCTTTGAAAATATTTTAACTGTTAGTAGAAGGATCAGAGCTAATGATTGGGTATTGGCTCTGCTTACCATTTAAAGCTCTCAATTCGGTATTATTCACTGGGCAAAATTCCCACCAAAAGACATATTACTTAGCTTGATTTTAATACTCGTGAAACATGTTACAGAGATAGCTCAATCTAGGCATTTTCCTAATTTCCTGTCACTTTGAATTAACAGCTTCTCACCTCCTGCTTCTGACTCACATTCATCTCAAGAATTTACTTCACAGAAACCCCGGGCTCCAAGCAGCAAAATCTGCTTCCTCGGGGAAACAAAAACAAAGTCTGAGTTGAGAGTTTTATTTGTCTTTTTTTCACCTTTTTCCATCATCATAAAGATAAGCATGAGGGCTCGCCTTTAGAGAATTCAACAATGTCAGAAACTCTAATTAGATCGCACTGGCCTTTTCCAATTTCAGTTTTGTGGTTTTAGGAGGAAAATTTGTCATGTAAACTCGTCTTCAGCCTGATGAGTAATAGAGGGGAAAATTGCAGTCAAAGGTAAATGGCTTTGAGTACACATTCTTTTCACTCCCCCAGCTTTGACACATTATAGAATAACCTTTTAGTGAAATTAGGAAGCTCTCATGTTGCCCTCTCTTCCTTCTTTGTGGATGGCTGGTGGGAGAAGAAAATTGTGTGTAGTTACAAAGCATTGACTTTTAGTCCATGAGGGGTTTTTTTGGTTTGTTTTTTTGTTTGTTTTTTCCTTTCATGGAGCTGTATTTGTCCATAGCTCTTATATCCGTCATCCTTCACCTAATTTGTTGGAAGTGGCGATGCAGGGCATGGTGGGGAAGGCTGAAGAGGAAGAAAACACTCTTATTACTAAGGCAATGAAAATCGAAACTGAAAAATGAAGATAAGCTAGCATTATCTGTGCAATAGCCCCTGGAAGGTTCTGGCTCCTGATGAGCTCAGAACAGCAGAGCAGGCAGGAATAACGTGGAACCAGAGTTCACCCCGCGCGTGTCTCTCAAATGCCGGCATACAAGTGAGCAATGATGGTCTTCAGCTGTCGTCTCGGTGTGTGAGGGGAGGAGGGAACGGACAATTTAGATTGCTAAGCAACCCTGAAATGAGTAAATTAATATGTGCAGATGGTAGGGGAACTCTTTCTACGGGAGGAGGTAATAGGACCAGGCCTTCCTCTTCAGCCAGTGGTGTCTGAAAGCCTTTCCAGTTCTGGGGGAATTAAAAAATGTGGGGGAGACTGGGTTGTGGAGCTTTCTTATTTCCCCTTTCAGGATCCCCCAGTCCCTTCAGGAGCTGTCCTACTTATGTCAGGGTGAGACCCTTATTGTGTCGGGACTGGACCCTACTTAAACCAAGAGGTCCTGAATCCCATGTGCCTCCCTCACCCCAGCCCTCCTCGGGGCATTCTGAAAGACTGAACCGGTTTCCAAGGACAAGACTCTTCTGGTATCACTACAGGGCAGGGTGAGGGATGCCATAGGTAAAGAAGCCCCTCTCGAGTCACTACAGGTAAGCTGTCACCTTTCTGTCTAGCAAATGGAGCCATAAACAGATCCGCACGTGAGTCTAGAAAGTTTCCAGCCATTCTGCTTCCATCCGTGACCTCAGAATCTGATCCCATCCCATGGACCCAATAACAGATACCACCGTGGCTGAAGTTGTTAATGCAAAGGGATAGGAACATCAGGTGATCGGCTGGTCTCCTCCAGCTGGGTCGAATGTCTCTGGAGAATGAGATGCTACAGAAAACAACGCACTTACGTCATATACTATTTACAACAGGAATGGCGAACCAATTTTATTGAATCCGAGTTGGGAAGTAAGATGATGTATGAAGAGATGAGGAAGAGAGAGCTGAAATACTTTTCCAGCCATCCATGTGGCGGGTATAGGATTCAGGTAAGAACGCAGATTCCCCGGGCCCCTTACTCTGCTTTCTTTCCACTGAGTCGTGAGAACCCTCTTCTAGCATGTACGGATCCTTTCAGAGAACCAGCTTTATCCTTCATGCATGGGGGTGTTCTCCACTTGAGGCTGAGAGAGATGTACCTGACCATGTCTGGAAGCCTGGTAGCATGATCCAGCCAAAGATTTCTTTCACACCAAGAAGCAAGGACTTTGCAGAATAAGTCACCTGGAGAAGCCAATGAAACCCCATAATAGGACTAAGTGAATGTGTTATGTTCTAAGGAAAAGGGTGATTGTTCTATCAGTCAGTGAACAACTTCCAACTCAATCCCTATTTAATAACACCTGAGTTTTAGGGAGGAAACTGTATTCTCAGAAGAATTTACGTAAGAGCAAACATCAGGAAACAGCTGTCTTCTTACCTTAACTCCCAGTGTCAGTGGCATGGGACAAGTGCAGGCTGGGAAGCGGCACTATCCATTCTCCTGTTTCTTAGTCTATAGGATGCCACCACCTGGAGTTGTGCAGTGCACAACCTGTGCAACTAAATACAAAAGTCCTTACATAGACTATTAAATTCTGCTTACTGGTGGACCAGGAGACAGAGAAAGGAAAGGCTCAAAATCAGGAAATCTGGTTCTGAAATTTTATTTGGTCACCAAAATCTGAGAAACTTTTTCTTTTTATTCTTTTTTTATTTTATTATTATTCTTTTTTAAAATTTTCTTTCTTTAAGATTTTATTTATTTATTTGACACACAGAGAGAGATCACAAGGAGGCAGAGAGGCAGGCATAGAGAGAGGGGGAAGCCGGCTCCCTGCTGAGCAGAGAGCCCAATGCGGGACTCTATCTCAGGACCCCGAGATCATGACCTGAGCTGAAGACAGAGGCTTAACCCACTGAGCCACCCAGGCACCCGATTCTTTTTTTTTTTTTTTTAATTTACATTCAAGTTAGTTAACATATAGTGTAGTACTGGTTTTAGGAGTAGAATTTAGTGATTCATCACTTACATACAACACCCAGTGCTCATCACAAGTGTCCTCCTTAATGCCCACCAGTTACCTCATCCCCTACCCACCTCCCTTCCAGCAACCCTCAGTGTGTTCTCTACAGTTAAGAGTCTCTTATTTTTCACCCCCTCTCTGTTTTTGTCTTGTAAAAACTGAGAAACCTTAAGAAAAACATTTCAACTTTCCAGACCTCAGTTTCTCCGTCTGTGAAATGGATGGATTTGTAGGAGATTCTCTGGGATTGAAACTATGGGACTGGTCATACCCTTCAGTGCATTTCACCATTATACAATAAGAAAAAACTATGTCCAAGGAACCAGTTTTTTTGGTGCATCGCTCTAGCCCATTTGAGAACTTTTCTGCGCAATCCGTGGATCATTTCTCAGGAAGAGCCCTCCCAGAACAGGCATCATTTGGTACACAAGCCAGAGCTGCCGAAGTGATGGCTCAGCTCTTACACCTCACAATAGACCTCTGATTAGCACCCGGGAGTCACGAGCAGGAGCTGAGTCAGCTGTACCTCCTGCTAATTACAGGCCGGGTCGTGCCTGCGCCTGACGGGACCCCCTCCCGTGGACTTCGGAGAAGTGACTGCGGGAGGAGATGAGCGCCTGGCAGCTGTGTGGCCGATCACAGGCTGTGTCCCAGCATCAGGAGACAACACAGTGAATGTAGTTTTCTGATTTTCCATCCTCTGCCCTCTTGTCAGATAGTGGGTTCAATTCCGGTTTCTGACAGCATGGCTACTAGAAATGGAATATCTTGTATGACACTTCCAGTGACCTGCCCAGCCCCTTGGAAAACTAACTGTGTTCACAGGAACATCTCTTAAGATAGTAAAATGAGAAAAGAAGACCATGTGAATCTTTTCCTACAGTCAACAACAACAACAAATACTTTTGCCACCATTTAAAATGCTCTAGAGAAGAATGACGGAAAGCTTCCAAATTGTTTTTTTTTGAAGCCATAATCACAATAATACCCAAATCAGACTAAGGTAGTACAAAAAATAAAGACTAAAAACAATTCTCACTTCTGAGTAAACACCAATATGAAGAGTTTAAATAAAATAATATTAAATAGAATTTATCCATAAACTAAAAGAATAATTAGACAAATGGAATTCAGTAGGAATGAAAAACAGTAATGCTCCCAGGCATCTTTCTTCCCCTGATTTAAAGATTATGATTTATTTTATGATTATGATTTAATGCTTATGTGCCTATGTTGTTTCACCATTAAACATATTAAGTTGATTTTGAGATATATTTGACAAACTATGCAATATAAATATTTTTTCAAAATTTAGCTTAATGCGACAATTCAAAAATCAAGTACAGGGGTTAAGTTTCTAAGTGCCTTTCTGTTGTCTGATAATTTTCTCTTTTCCAATCAATTTATGAAATGTGATATAAATTTTCTTGCATTAAATGATCCTGAGAAGAAATAGGTTATGACATCCTATTATTTTGTTATATTGATGAGTGAGATGTATTATATCTAACTTGGAAATTTTTACATTTATGGTAACATGTATCACTGAACCTTAAATAAATTTATGCTGGCTTTCTCAGATTTATAATTCACTTTTGTGAATCATGAATGAATTTTTTAAAAATCCCTTTCTCTCTCTTCATGCTCTTGATCATTGTGTACAGCAAAACAGTTATTTGTTTTGGAAAATATCTTAAGAATGAACCGGTAAAATTGTATGGAACCAGAACCTTTCTGGGGACAATATTTGACAATATTTAAATTTTCCTCCATTATCACTGGTCAGTGAAGGCTAGCTATTTCTTGAGTTGGTACTTTTTTTTTTTGGTACTTTATATGTATATATTTTTTAAAGCTTTTATTTATTTGACAGACAGAGATCACAAGCAGGCAGAGAGACAGGCAGAGAGAGAGGAAGAAGCAGGCTCCCTGCCGAGCAGAGAGCCCGATGCAGGGCTCGATCCTAGGACCCTGGGATCATGACCTGGGCTGAAGGCAGAGGCTTTAACCCACTGAGCCACCCAGGTGCCCCATGTACTTTATATTTTTTAAAGAAATTTTCAACTCTGATACTTTCAATTTATTATACATAATGGCTTTCTACATAATATTTTATTATAATCATAACTGTCATTCCACCGATATTACATTATTTGGTTCCACATTTGCTGTGTTTGTGTTCTGCCTTCCTTTAATAGCACAGCTGTCTGACAACCCCCAACCCAACTAAAAAGATGAAAATCCTTTGACTTATTTATATTCTTTTTGCCTGTTTTCCTTTTCAACAATTTCTGCTTTTATCTCAGGTTTGGTTTTTTTTATGTTTCCTTATACTTTTGTTGGTATTATTTTTCTAGTGTCAAACATTTAACATGAAAAATTTGTCTCTGAGCACCGACAGCTCTAGTCTCATGATATAGGCTTGATTTGGAATATTCATGTCATCTTATTAATACCCTACATTTATGTTTGTTTGTTTGTTTTGGCCCTGGTTACATAGATACAACTTATTTCAAGTTGCCAAATTATATGGAAACATATAACTGAAACATGACGTAAAGTAGAACCTGGAGTCCTCATCTGGCACATCTGTAAGCTGGTGAGGGGTGAAAGCAGTTTCTCAGAGAGATATAAGGAATCAAATCGGAAATCTACATTAAATCTCAGCATCTCCGGGCCATACTGATAATTAAACATTCCACCATGTTAATAAAATCAAGCGATGACTCCTATTTACTAAGTGCTTATTCTTGGCCTCAAGGTTTTCATAATTTGCACACTGACACAAAGCAAGTAGATGTCCGAGCCAAGATTAAAAACCTTATCGGCTTGAGTCTCCCCAATGCTTTATTTTTTTTTTTAAAGATTTTGTTATTTATTTGACAGAGAGAGAGAGAGATCACAAGTAGGCAGAGAGGCAGGCAAAGAGAGAGAGGGAAGCAGGCTCCCAGCTGAGTAGAGAGCCTGATGCGGGGCTCGATCCCAGGACCCTGGGACCATGACCTGAGCCGAAAGCAGAGGCTTTAACCCATTGAGCCACCCAGGCGCCCCCTCACCAATGCTTTAAAACAGGACCCTTGGATGTCTCCCTAAGACTTGGATTCAGATTCCACTGCTGCCTGAAGAGCGATGTCTGGTTGATGAAACCGTCTAGTTATGTAAACAAAAATGCTAGGTGTAGTCAACCAAAGAGTTGGAATTGCTGTTCACCCTTCTGATAACGCCCACAAGGTCCAGGAAAGAAAAGTCCCAGATCAGCTATTGACACATGACAGAGACGGAGCGGTGGGGGACGAACATGTTCTCATTGTCGTCATGAAAATGGATGCACCCCAAAGACTTTTTTTTAAAAAAAACTTCTGACTCATCATGTCTTTCAAAATCCTCTCTATATATCTAGTTATATTCCAGTATAAGCTGACAGTAAGTTTCACATTTTCAGTGCCTTTTTGCCTCCCACAGGACAGATAATACAAATTTTAGTTATATAAGCAAAATCATCTCGATCATGACTTCAACTCTAATAACCCACTGGCAGTGAGTATTAACTAAACACTTTACTCCCCTCCCACGCATACTGCTTACCTCAAAGCAAAGGATTAGCCACCAAACTGGCTGTGTGAATTCTTGCCTGATGATGGATTTTATATATTTGAAAACTCTTTTACACGACAGCTGGTAAATGCATCCCCCGACAACCACCCTACACATTTACCAATCACGTGAAAACCAATAATTAAAGATAATAAAGAATGAAACATTAACCACATGACATTAGAGGTCAAGCCCTTGGAAAGTGGTAAGGATTCTGCTGACTCCAAAGTCTGTTTTTTGTTTTCCCTGATCAGTTCACATCTTGGGTGTGCACTGAGCTTGTTACAGATTTTCATTCCGAAAAGTCAATATCCAAGGGCATATTTTAAATTAATCAAACCTGTTTCTGAGAGATAAGCTAAATTAGTTCTTTAAAAGGAGAATGTGAAATGCAAACTTATGTATTTGTCATTATATTTAGCTTTGAGAAGTAGCCTTACATAACCCCAAAGTGGATTTAAATGATGACTAAAACCCAATGTCAAGTTTGAAGCTGATATTAAATCTCTTAAAAGAACACACTGCTATAATTTTCCACAGATTGCACTATGTTTCCAATTGTTTCGTGCATTTACATCATAATTTAAATTATGAGAGTGATGTTAAGTATTAAGTAAGTATTAAATTATATTAAGTATTACTTAAGTATTAAGTAAGAATTATATTAAGTAAGTATTAATCACCCATGTGCATTATGGATAAAGAAAGGGAATATAAGATAGTTTGTCTACCTAGGGAGTAAAGTTCTTGCTGAAGATGGAAGACTTGGTCACATGGAAACAGTCATGGATAAAGAAAATTATATGGACATGACTCAAAATTCATAGTTTCTAAAAGATCTGCTTTGCCCTTACCACCCGTGAGGTATCTGCTTGCCTCTGCCCCTTTTGATCATGGCCTGAAGCCTGGCTCCTTTTGGTCTAACTGCAGCCTACAGAAATCTTAAATGGAGGCACATTTTCATTACCAAATGGGAGGCTTCCATTATCCCTTGAGAGTCATTATAATAAAAGATTAATACATAAGCCTAAGCAGCCTATAAAAAAGAAGAGCTTCAGGAGCACCTGGGTGGCTCGGTCGGCCGAGCGTCTGACTCTTGATTTAAGTCAGGTCATGATCTCAGGGTCACGAGATCGAGCCCCACCCCCCCACCCTCCATTGGGTAGACATTCTCTCTCCCTCTCTCTCTGCCCTTACCCCCCCAAATAAATAAATAAGTAAATAATTCTCTAAAAAAGAGAAAACAAGAAAGGTATCTGGAGCCGTTTCAGTTGGTAGCAAACTTCCCTCAGCAAATAGCCTAAAACCTTTAGCTATCCATGATCTATTAACCAGGAGGAATTGAGGATTTCTAGGCTCCAGTTCCCTTGAAGGAAGATATTTTTTTATCTTGGTTGTCCCAGTGCCCACTGAAATAATTAGCACATGCTAGACTTTCAATATCCTCTGCTTGCTTGCTTAAAAAAAAAAAGATGAATGAATGAATGAATGAAAAGTATCTTTTTTATAACAGTGTTATAAAAAAACTAGTTTGGGTAGTTTGACTAAGTTTGGGTAAAGTGTCTTTTGATTCTTCTAAATAAGGAAAAGGCTGCATTTAAGGCTGTAATCTATAAAGTTATTTTCAATGCTGGCCTTTGATAGTGGGTTGTACCATAGATCAACAAATTCTTAAATATCAAAGCAATGATGTCAAAAGACTGCTATCTTCTTTGGGCTTTGTATGTACAAATATGGGGACTAGATAATTTTTTTTTGCAAATATAGTAAGGGTGATTCTAATTGGTGAAAAAAAATCTAACTTAAGTAAAGAAAGGCCATTATTTCTGGCCTTGCCCTCTGATTTCGAGGTATCATACTCCTATTGAAGTTATCATGTCTAGAGCAGCAATCTTTCATCTTTGGAATTTAGGGTTGGCAATGAAATAGATGTCTTCATAAATATGAAAATATAAGATACCACTTCCAATATTCTTGCTCTCTGATAACAAAAGTAGTCCCTGATGAGAGACCTGTCTCACAAAATAGAAGAGACTTTGTAGTCTGAAATGAGACTAACTCCTAGTTGATTGAGTGAAATTAAAACATGGATTAATGATCGCAGATATGCCATAGGCTGAATGTTTGTCTTCCCCAAAATTCATTAGCTGAAGCCTAATCGCCAGTGTGACAGTATTTTGGAGGTGGGGCCTTTAGGAAATGATTAGGTCATGAGGATGCAGCTCTCACGAATGGGGTTAGTGCCTTTATAAAAGAGACACCAGAAAGTTCCCTAGCTCCTCTGCCGTGTGAAGACTCAGTGAGAAGATGGCTTTCACCAGATACCGAGTCTGCTGGTGCCTCGATCTGAGACTTCCTACTCTCCAGAACTGGGAGAAATAAAGGTCTGACATTTAGGCCACCCAGTACAGGATCTATGGGATTTGTTACAACAGCCTCAACAGACGGATACGTAAGATACATAAAGATTCCCAAAGCCGTGAGGTGAGTATAGATAATCCCTCCTTGTTGATACAATACATCCAAAGCTCATTTTTTTTTGTTGCTCCGTCTCAGCACCCCGTGTGAGCTCCCCCTCCGTAATGAGGATGGCTCTCACACGTGAGCTCTGGGCAGCACCATTGTGGACGAACCGGTATCACGGGCAAACACTGTGAGCAGATGCCACCTGGAAACCTGGACATTCGGAAAATGCGTCATCACAGCAGTCATTTTCATGGGGGTTGCTATGGTTCCTGTGCAAGACTTTCTCCTTTCTCTATAGCTGGATGATTGTAGTTAATCAATGGCAAGCCACAGTATAATCATCTCTCAGAGAACACGAGGAAAAAGAACTCCAAGCCTGGAGTCTCCTGCTCAATGTCACTGCTGACAGCTACTTTTTTGGCTACAAGAGAAGGGTATGTTCTTATTC
>PISX010028370.1:5958-21742 GCA_004024625.1 Mellivora capensis | reverse complement strand
TGGATAAGGAAGATGTGGTCCATATACACTATGGAGTATTATGCCTCCATCAGAAAGGATGAATACCCAACTTTTGTAGCAACATGTACGGGACTGGAAGAGATTATGCTGAGTGAAATAAGTCAAGCAGAGAGAGTCAATTATCATATGGCTTCACTTATTTGCGGAGCATAACAAATAACATGGAGGACATGGGGAGATGGAGAGGAGAAGGGAGTTGAGGGAAATTGGAAGGGGAGGTGAACCATGAGAGACTATGGACTCTGAAAAACAACCTGAGGGGTTTTGAAGGGGTGGGGGGTGGGAGGTTAGGGAAGCCTGGTGGTGAGTATTATGGAGGGCACGCACTGCATGGAGCACTGGGTGTGGTGAAAAAACTATGAATTCTGTTACACTGAAAAGAAATAAAGATAAATTAAAAAAAAAAGAAAATAAGGAATAACAGAATTGGTAGATCTCTTCCCCAAAGCAAACAGGTTATCACCAAAATCAAGTTCCAGCCCTACTAGCTTGCCAAAGGTATCATAGTGTAGATGGTATTATTATAACTAAAAGAAGATTTGTTAGCCAGAAAAAGTTTTCCAAGTGTCTTCTGCAATATTCTGTGCAGGAAATGGTCTGAGCCCAGGTATTAACCAGTTTCATCAACCAGTAGGGAGATGCATTTGTCGGGCTATAATAGCCTGATCAAATTAAACAATGTAGTTAAACAACTAATTTTCTTGGCTTTGATTCCATACTTGCAGGACAATCATCTGATATTATTTGGATTTCTGTAAAGACCTGAAAATGTTTTCTGGAAACTCTGACATGAACTGTCATAATTTTCTTGGGAAAATAGGATGTCTATAAGTAAAAATAAAACATTTAATATTGAAAGTGAAAAAAATTAACATGTTGACATAATTTGATCCCTTTATTAGGACCACTTAGTTGAATTAATAGCTTTGCTACAACTGGAGAACATTTTTTCTGTCAAAAATATTTTAGCAATAGGGCACCTGGGGGTCTTGGTCAGTCAGGCATCCAGCTCTTGATTTCAGCTAAGGTCTTGATCTCAGGGTTATGAGTTCAAGCCTCACCTTGGATCCTGAGCTGTGCATGGAGCCTACTTTAAAAACAACAACAACAAAAAACACCCACAAATGTAGTATCTGTTTGCAAGTGACAAAAGTATAAACTGGTTCAAATTTTCTGGAGAGTAAGTCAGAAATAGGTTTGAAAATACTATAAAAATGAGCATTTAATTAATTTATCTTTTTAGAAATATTAATGAGATTATTTAAGGTATACACAAAGATGTTCATAAGAGGGTTATTTATATAACTGCAAAATATTAAAAAACTATATCCTATATTTCTAAAAGTTTGGTGGAATAAATTATGATTCATTTGTATTTTCAAGTATGCAGATTTTAAAATCATTTTAAGAGATATTTATTGATGTAATCAAAAGGCTATAAAGTTTATTTTTAAGATAAAAACAAATAAAACCAAAACAGTATGTACATTCTTATTTGGGTAAAAAAAATATATGAATACATATGAGTGAGAAAAAGGTCAAAATGTTAATATTATTTATGCATTGACTTTTGGATTATGGATTCTTGATTATGTGTAAAGGTGCATTTCTATTTTCTACATTGAACATGCATTAATTTTGTAGTTGGAATAAAGTTATTAAATTTAAAAAGTGTAGATTGCATTGATATGGACATTTCATTCATATATTTAACTAGGATCTACTGCACATGTTCTAGTTTGATTAGATGCCAGAGAGACAAATGTGGATAAACAGATCTAACTTACCTAAAGGAGCACAGAAAGTGGGGGTGATTTTACTGTTTATCTAACGATGATGTGAAGTCAAATATTCATATGCATTTTCATTTTGGGCTAGGACCCTTTCTAGAAAAATGAGGAAAAATACTTTATTTACTTCTTTGATGAACAATTCATTGTCAGTTAGTCTGTAAGAATAATTGTGAATAGTATTTGAATTTAAACAGGCTTTATCTTGCTTGTGGTTGCTTGTTGCAAAATATGTAGTCTGGATTTTCTTTACTTTTTTTTTTTTTAAGATTTATTTATTTATTTGAGAGAGAGAGCGAGAGAGCTCCCATACATGTAAGAGTGGGAGGAGGGGTAGAGGGAGAGAATCTTCAAGCTAGACTTCCAGCTAATTGTGGAGCTCACCACAGGGCTCAATCTCATGACCCATGAGATCATGACCTGAGCTGAAACCTGGAGTCTGTTGTTCAACTGACTGAGCCACCCAGATGCACCCTTCACTTTTAATAAAATGTATTTTCTGTTATGTCCTAGTCAGTATGTTTAAAATTATTATGACTTTGACAGTCTCTTGCTCTGTTCAATCATAAAGATTTCTTCAGATTTCTCAGTAGAGTGTTTGGATGAGAGAAAATACTGGCTTTACCGCAGACATTCCATATAAAAGGGACAGTCATATCCTAAGGAATGGGGTCATAAACTAGGACTGAGTCACCTGAAGAAGTGGGTTGCTTTTCTTTATGATACAATGAATGGCAGATTTAGAATTCTAAATGGCGGGGCGCCTGGGTGGCTCAGTGGGTCAGAGCCTCTGCCTTCGGCTCGGGTCATGATCCCAGAGTCCTGGGATTGAGCCCTGCATTGGACTCCCTGCTCTGCAGGGAGCCTGCTTCCCTTCCTCTCTCTCTCTGCCTGCCTCTCTGCCTACTTGTGATTTCTGTCTGTCAAATAAATGAATAAAATCTTTAAAAAAAAAAGTCTCCAAAATGACCTAAACCAAATGAAAAGCATCTTCAAAAAGTCCTTGTATGTTCTATTCAAGAAAATATTAAGTAAAAAAAAAAAAAAGAGTACGTCCTATTCAAGAAAATATTAAGCAAAAAAAAAAAAAAAAAAGAGTACGTCCTATATTGTTTTTTTAGCCCCCAACAGATGAGGTTTATATTGCAGAATGAACAGTTGATTAGTTGAGAACTGTCTCTCTATGGCTCCTGAAGTTGTCTTAGCAGGGTGGGCAAGGAAAGTTTTGTCTACACTCAGGCTCTATGAACATCACTGACTCATTGGCTCCCTAGTTTATAATTGACAGTGACGACAACAGCTTAAGTTTTCTAATTTGGAAAACTTAGCAGTAGTATATAATGTACTGTAAATTGTGTATTTTAAGGTATAAAGTTGTCACAGCCTATAATCCCAGGGTCTAGCCTACTGATCACCATCTATGAGGTCCATTTCCTCACAAACTAAGGAAGGATTATCATATGGCAAAAGGCCAGGAATCTTTGCCCATAAGGGGAGAACCTCCCAAGGGTTTCTTATACATAAAAATTTAGACTCATGTGGCAACAAGTTAAAGAGACTTCTTTCTTTGCTTTTAATCCAAATACAATGAATAAATTACATATTAGTAAAGAAATTAACTATGGAGTGGAGAAAAATAGATAAGAGGTGTATGCCTAGCTGAAAGCCTCTTAAGGCAGTGATTCTCAAACATCAGGAGGAATGAGATTTATTTGGATTCCTTTTTTAAAAAATATTTATTTATTTATTTGACAGAGAGAGACAGCAAGAGAGGGAACACAAGCAGGGGGAATGGGAGAGGGAGAAGCAGGCCTCCTGCTGAGCAGGGAGCCTAATGTGGAACTTGATCCCAGGACTCTGGGATCATGACCTGAGCTGAAGGCAGACGCTTAACGTCCGAGCTACCCAGGTGCCTGATTTAATTGGATTCTTAATAAAAGGAAGATTACTGGATCCCAACCCCCGGACAGTCTGATATAGTTAAAGTCCAATCTGGAATGTACATCTTTAACAAACATATTAAATGATTCCACCTCAAGGTAACACAATGAATCACATTTTGAAGGGAGAAAAAAAGTTCTAGGCAATTGTTTTATATATATATATATATATATATATATATATATATATATATATATATGTATTTGGACAAGTGCACATAGACTATGAGAGAGTCCAAGAGCCCTTATTCAAGGTACAATTTTGGGGGGTTGACTTCTAGCGTGTCTGGATTAAGGCCCATAAGATCTGTACTTTTTAGATTCTCCCTAGGTAATTATAGGCACCTCATATTAGAAACCACTGTCCTAAGGTTTGTAGTGTTCTCCTTCTATGAGACTAGGCCCTGGCAGACCCAAATTCCAAAACTTAGAAAACCTCACTATTAAAGAGGAATCTGAGAAGGGACCACCTCTTTTCTATCCAATCCAAGAAGAGCATGGCTTTTCTTAATTTGTGTAGATAATAAGGAATATGGTTTTGCTATTGTGAAAAGCTGATTTTTTTCCTTCTGAACCTTCCTGAAAGCATTAACGCTCACCATGTAGTGAAATATGATTTTATTTGGAGACAGAAAATGAAAGAAAGAAACAACAATAATTAAATCCCCTAAATGTGAGCTTTGTGGTTAAATCTCCATGCAACTCCTTGAAAATTTAATAAGGGAATAAAGGCTGTTTTCCATTTGTGTAATACAGTGTCGCATTTCTCTTCTCTATGAAATTGTCTCTGGCTAAAGAGTGTCTCACAATTTAGGTTGCTGAGTATCTAGCTTGAGAGAATTTTATGTGTCTATTTTTTAACTCAAGTCATTCATGTACAACCATATTATCTTACATCAAAGTAGGATATAAAACCAGGAGACTAGGTGAGGGGAAAAAAGTCAGGGATGAATGTCATATTATATGATCCAATTACACACAGTCCCTGACTTGCATATGCCTGACTTATGAATGTCCTTGCATTTACAGATAGGTTCCCTAGAGAGGGTCAGCAGAATCCTCTCTTCCTCTCATCCTCTTCCCTTTCTGTTTCATTCATAGGTGGAGCACTTTTAGAGAGCTGTGGCAAAGAATGGGGTACTCACTGCTGCTTTCCATCTTTGTACTTTATATTTCTTAATACTAAGATTAGAAGTAGTAATAAGTAGGAAAAGAAAGCAAAACTTTATGGGGGAAAAAAGAGTACAAACTTCATTCTACCTTTATTTCTTATTGCCTTGTCCTCTTCCTCATCCCTCATAGTGCTTTTCTTGAAAAAATTGGAATAATGGATTCACCTTTGCTAATAACTGCCTTCTTCACATGTCTGTGTCTCACCCCAGAACTTCTGTCTTAGACCATTGGCACTACGTTACTTATGGTCCAGAGCTGATGTGACTCACTGCTGCACAAAACACACTGGGAGAGGAGGAAGGTGTAGTTTTTGCTCCTACAGGAGCAAAACATGCTCATGCTGGAACTTGAAATATATATATATTTTAAAGAAAGAGAGAGTCCTAGGGGGGATGGAAAGGGAAAGAGAGAGAGAGAATCTTTTTTTTTTTTTTTTAAAGATTTTATTTATTTATTTGACAGACAGAGATCACAAGTAGGCAGAGAGGCAGGCAGAGAGAGAGGGAGGAAGCAGGCTCCCTGCTGAGCAGAGAGCCGGATGCAGGGCTGGATCCCAGGACCCTGGGATCACGACCTGAACCGAAGGCAGAGGCCCAACCAACTGAGCCACCCAGGCGCCCCTGAGAGAGAGAGAATCTTAAGCAGACTCCATGTCCAGCGACTAGCTGGATGGCGTGGGGCTTAATCTCATGACCTAACATCATGATCTGAACTGAATCCGAGAGTTAGACCCTTACAGGCACCCCAAAATATTTTGCTATAGAAACAATGATTTGAATGATAGTTATCATTTGCCCTATTTTGGGTGTTATTAATACATATTTTTATTTTAGTGAGATAGTGATAGTTATCTTTGAGCCTAACCACAATGTATAAACCACATCATGAATAAGCACCTTGCTTAGAGAATTGGTGTGTGATAGAATGAATTTAGAAATGAAGATAAAGTTCCTATCACTGTGCTTAAGCCACAGCAGGCAGTTGATTTTTGTTTGTTTTAAAGATTATTTCTCTTCCTTATGATTGTTTTCATGAGAAAAACTTGTACAAATTCCAAATTGACTGACTGACTCACATGTCAGACTTACCTATCTGTTAGGTCTTTTTGGGGCCATACTGCCTGCTGAGTGTGTGTGGTCCATATGGAATAAAGAGTGAACCATCAGTCTTCAGCCAGCCATTCTCCACAAGCTGACTAGGGGTTATGACGCATTGTCGTGCAAAAGGCTTTAATTAAATCAGCTGGGATAGGCAACTAGAATTTTTTTCCATAAAAGCTTGAACTAAGAAACCATTGTTAATCAGTGAAGTTTACTGGTGATGAGTGCCATGATAAAGAATTGAGGCCAGCCTCCATCTTGTGCCTTACCCAAGCTGAATCAGCTTAGGGAACTGCTGAGAGAGGAGAATGGGGCAAGCAGGATCCCAGCGAGAAGCACAGCTGGGCAACCAGGAGGCTGCTGCTGATAGTTTGAATAGCCGTGCTTCAAGAATTTACAACACCCAGCTTCTATTTGCCTGAGATCTGATTACATTTTGATTCTGTTCTTGGATCAAGAGTTCATGATTTCTTTCTGTTTTGTGTGCCCCTTCCCCCTTAGCCCTGTTCTTTGTGACTTTGACAAACAACTTTGACATAGGCAGCACCTGCTCTGTATTTTGTAGTGCTCTTAGTCTGCCACTTTTTCTGGCTTCTCCTGTTGTAACTTTGATACCTGTTGAAAGAGTATAGTGTGTGAATCCATGTTAATTATGTGGTTGACACAATGTCCAATATTAAAGCTTTAATTTTTTAAAAATATTTTATTTATTTGACAGAGAGAGATCACAAGTAGGCAGAGAGGCAGGCAGAGAGAGAGAGGAGGAAGCAGGCTCCCTGCTGAGCAGAGAGCCTGATGCGGGGCTTGATCCCAGGACCCTGAGATCATGACCTGAGCTGAAGGCAGAGGCTTAACCTACTGAGCCACCCAGGCACCCCGTAAAAGCTTTAATATTTAAGAGAAGGAATATATATTTTCCTTTAAAAATTTTGTTTTATTGTCCCCATTCACTCAAGAAGTGTCTCTGCCCCAGAGTGCACAATGATTTTGCAGCTCTAGGCAAACAGTGTTCATTTACCCTTTGCACACCTATTGAATTATTAAACTCTGTTGTAGAAAATATTTCAGGTAGCTTTTGAAATTGGGAAAGTCAGGACCAAAGTTGATAAAAAGATGAAGGCATCTCAAACTTGAGATGGAGTGAACAAAATATTTATAAGAGCACAGCAATGGACATTATTAGCTTTTATTTTATTTTTGTCGAAGCAGAAAATTTAACTTTCCTTCAGATCTCTTTCCATTTCCTTCTAGATTTATCTTTTTTTTAAAAATTTTTAAAAATTTATTTATTTGTCAGAGAGAGGGAAGAGAGCGAGCGAGCACAGGCAGACAGAGTGGCAGGCAGAGACAGAGGGAGAAGCAGGCTCCCTGCCGAGCAAGGAGCCGGAAGTGGGACTCCATCCCAGGACGCTGGGATCATGACCTGAGCCGAAGGCAGAGGCCACCCAGGCGCCCCTAGATTTATCTCGAATGAACTGCTGGATCTCAAAGCATTACATTGAGTTTAAAGCAGTAGTGTCTTCTGTACTCCTAGTTATGTGGTCCTCTGGAATTAGCCAGGGATCACAACTCAAGTTGACCACTTTCTAGTTGCAACAGAGAGGGTCAACTCATTTAGCTATTTAAGAGAAATGAGTTTTTGTTTCTGCATATATGAAATGCCCAGATCCCTTTTTATTTTTTTTTTTAAGATTTTATTTATTTATTTGACAGACAGAGATCACAAGTAGGCAGAGAGGCAGGCAGAGAGAAAGGGAGGAAGCAGCCTCCCTGCTGAGCAGAGAGCCTGATGCGGGGCTCCATCCCAGGACCCTGGGATCATGACCTGAGCCGAAGGCAGAGGCTGTAACTCACTGAGCCACCCAGGCACCCCGCCCAGTTCCCTTTTTAATTGGATTTGTAGGAGTTACAAAACTAATACATACTTGTTATAAACTGTCAAAAAAAACCAAGAAACAAAAATACAAAAAGAACCCATGTAGGTGTATGACTTATTATTCTCTTTCCCTTGTCAGCCCTGTCATTCTGATAGAATTACCATTTTGATGGGTATCCTTACTCATCTTCTTCTATGCTACTATAAGCACATACCAATATAGCATCTAGAACATATCCTAGTGAGAGCTCAAAATATCTTTGTTAAGTGAATAAAATAAGTCATATATACATTATGCATCAGTGTTTTGTGAAAACCATATCTTTTTTTCTTACAAAAACAAGTTCATATTGTATGCATTATTCTGTGACCTGCTTTCATTGATGTGATTTTCTTTTTTCTTTTTCTTTTTCTTTTTGAAAGAGAGTATGAGTTGGGGGTGAGGAGGGGCAGAGGAAGTGGAAGAGAATCCCAAGCAGATTCATGTTGAGCAGGGAGCCTGATGCAGGACCCCATCTCATGAGCCCAAGATCATGAGCTGAAATAGAGATTGAGAGGCTTACCTTACTGAGCTACCCAGGGGCACCTCATCCATGTGATTTCTAATTGGTTCCTTTTTACCACTAAAAACAATACTTTAATAAACCCCCTTGTACATCTCATTATGTTGAGGTGCTTTCAGTTTTAGAAGATACATGCCAAAGTAGGATTGCTGGTCTAAAGGTAGGCACTTTAAAATTTTCAATAGATATTTTCAGATTACTTTCCAAAAATGTTGTAAATTACACATTCACCATCAATGTGTGGACTGCCTATTTATTAAAGTGGGAATGTTAATATCTAAGGTATAGGACTGTTAAGAGTATATAATTAATCTCTCACCTTACCCCCCTCTCTCCATAGACACAGTACTTTGTATGTAGTTGCAACAAAAAGCTTTCTTTTCCTTGCTCATTCTCCATGCTTTCTTGTTACAGGAAATGTCTCATGAAAACTCATAATTTTTTAAACTGCCTTTCTCAGTTGACTGCTGTTAGGAATATGAAATGTGTGGGAAATAGATAGCTTCTGGTTATATAAAGGACTCTTCAGATTAACCTTAAAAATTAGGGGAGAAGCTTTCTGTTGACCAAAAGCAAACCCTTAGGCTAGGTGACATACTACCTAATTTTCCCAGTACAATCTCTATTTTGTTCACTGTTGTCGTGTTCTTTCTGTTTTGTGCTTCTTTTCACTTTCAGAAGTGCCCTGGTTTGAATCATAAATTATATGGTTACCTTACCTAAGGCTAAAAATTGTCTATCTAAGCCAGGAGGAAAAGTTACAGGATAAAGCTTAAAGATGAAATTTTGAGGGGAAAAACACTTAAAGACTTTAACACAGAAGGACTAAGTCACCCAGAGTAGGTAGCAAGATCTGAAGAGCCTAAAATGTTAAGGAAGAAGAAAATGGGGAAAAAAATCAATTAAACTTTTTTTTTCTTTTGCCTGGATGAGTGCAAACAAAAGCTTCCAGTTGAGTATGTCTGAGAGATTATCCCAGTTAATGTTAGGATGAAGATTTATATAGTGTGCGCATTATTGCTTTGCCTTGGGAACTAGAAATGTGGAGTGTTTATTAAATAGATTCCTGTTTTTGTTGAACAGGTATTTTTCTCTTATGACTCGGTTCCACTATATGATCACATTTCTTTGCATAATTTGTATTTGATATATGTATGAGTCCCCATTTTGAACAGACCATATGGAAAGCTCCACGAGTGCCCTGGGAACCAGGAGTGTGTGGTGATTAACCATGGGCTCTGCTATTTGTGCAGCAGATGAGCAGAGCTGTGAAATAAAAGGCATCACACAATTGTTTCATTGCCCTTATTTTGTCCTTTGTTTGGTGATGCTTTACTAAGGGTAAGGAAGTAAAGCAAAATAAGTCCCACACAAGCACAGAAGAGAAACAGCAGAGTTTTTCAGACTACAATTGACATTGTTTGAGCTTTGACAGCCTGAGGAGTAAACTATTTCATGAAAGTGAAAGTAAAAACAAGGTTACTGGTTACTCAAGGAACCCCATGGAACTTTTAACATGTGTGAGACAATGCAATTGCCAGCAGTTGGCTCTGTAATTAAATTTGGTTTAACACGTATTTGTTAAACAAGTATTTTATGTGCGTATGTTACTGGAGGCTACTTTTGTGGGGGCAGTCAAAAGAATGCAGCTGCTTATCTTTATAAATATACAGTCTGTTTGTGGAAATCATTCTGACACAAGAGTAAACATCTATATTAAATAAGTTAAAATTCGATATAAAATTTTTTTACCTATATATCAGTTTCAGAATTGGATATTTGAAATTCAAATTTTCTTATTAATTTGTAATCACATTGATGGAGATGAAACAGATTTCCTGGTCTTTGAAAGGCATGCTTTTTTTTTTTTTTTTAAGATTTTATTTATTTATTTGTCAGAGAGAGAGCCAGAGAGCAAGCACAGGCAGACAGAATGGCAGGCAGAGGCAGAGGGAGAAGCAGGCTCCCTGCCGAGCAAGGAGCCCGATGTGGGACTCGATCCCAGGACGCTGGGATCATGACCTGAGCCGAAGGCAGCCGCCCAACCAACCGAGCCACCCAGGTGTCCCTGAAAGGCATGCTTTACCTTATTAGTTCAGAGTAATACAAAACTGGCTAGTTTTCTCTATAATAGTGTTTTCTTAAATATGGCTAAAAAAATAAAAATTACCCAGAGGGTAATTTCCTTCAGGTCCTTTACTTATGAATCTGCCTTAGTGTTCTGAGATTCCAGGGTGTGAAAAGGGGACATCTAAGAGTTTGAGGGAAGAAACTGAAGAGCTGAGGGCCTTCATTCTGTCTGCCAGCTTTACTGCATGAGCAACCTTTCTCTGAAACTTATGTTAATTAGAACTTCCCAGTGAGCGTAGGTATTCTCCAGCATTCTTCAGATTTATCCCACATCTTATGATAATCTGAGACACCATCTAGAAAAGATGGGTTTGAGGCTGTTAACTGTGTTGATGGGTTGGGGGTGGGAGGTTGGCTCTAACTTTCCTCTTAGTGGCTCCATTTAGCTTTTTATCCTTTCCTTGTGAATGTGGGACAAACATGTGAAATTTGCCACTGTGAAAGTTTCAGTTAGATTCAGGAACTCCTGATTTTGGAACTTATTCTCAAAGTAAATCAGGCCTAATAAGTGGTAGAAAAGCAGAGATTGTGGTATTTTTGTGGGCTGGCGCTCATGATGCTGTGGTGGATGAAGGGCATTTTAAACACCAGAATGTAGCCTGGAGCTGTGTAAGGGATGGCTCATTTCCAGCTACTCGCTGCATTCGATGTACTGTCAAACATATTCTGCCACCCTCCTCTCAACACAGAAACTGTCTACTTTTCCATGCAATCTCAACTCTAGAAAACAGCCACTTGGTGCTATTGTAATTATGTTTATCCACTCTTTGGGGCTGTTCTTGTGCATTGACTATCTCATTTTACTGTTCTCATTTGAGTAGACTGCTACAAATCTACTCAGGAATGCTCTCCGTGACATCCCAATGTGACGTATGACCCCTTTTGCTACTCTCCCAGATCATCCTATGATTTCCCTCCACTTCACTGTTACAGTTTGTGAGACTACAAGAGTTTCAGTTTGACATGAACAGGATAGAACACTCTGCTTCTCCATCCTCCAGAGTATTATTCAGATCTTATACAGTGTCCAGGACAGTGCATGTTTAATAAATAAAAGTGAAATAAATAAATAAAGTGAATAAGTAGAATGAAATCCAACTGTGTGAAGTAGCACTTGAAACTGCTGCCTCCTTCACATCCTTGAAGAGCCAAGACACTCAGCAACTAGTTTTTTTTTCACAGTCTGCTTATCCAGTTATTTTCAGAGTAATGGTTTTTAAAAATAATTCTATATGTAGCCAAATAAGAATGGCATAGGACGTCATCCTGCTTTTACTGAGAATCAGAAGGGCTTTCATTTTCTGGTCTAGATAGAATGAAGGAGAATCTGGAAGTTTGTCATCGAAATGTTAAAAATATTACATAGTTTTGAATAAATGAATCAGTGAATGCTATTATAGTTTTAGTGCATTAATAACTTTCTGTGAAGCATCAAGCATGGAATTCTATAAACTACATTATACTCGCAAGGTAGTTCCAGTTTGGTGATGATTATTCCTGTGTTTTCTTTTTAAGAAAACAAAGTAATTGAGAAAGAAACATCAATGAGAAGGCTAGAGAGAAACCATTCTAGAGTAGTGTCCAAGTGAATGAGATTGAGAAATAAGTATATAGTTGGTATTAGAGTATGGATTGTCGAACAAAAGCAACTAAGACAAAGGAAAGGGAGGTGAGCACAGCGGAGAAAAGACAGCTGTAATGGAGGCTCTCATAGCGACAAATAGAAGCTATTTTTTAAAACAAATTAAATGTTATGTTTTGGGAAACAAGCAGTTAGTCCCTTACCTTCTGCTAGAGGATCAACATACATTTGACTTGGCTTTACAGAAAACTCTTTAAGCGTGATGGCTATACAGAGGAACAACAGTTGTTAACTCTCCATGGGGAAATAAGTTACAATGTAAGTAATACAAGTGCCTATTTAGTCACTATTAAAATATCTGATTTAAAATAATTGCCTGATTTAAGGTTGAAATTTAATTTAGTTGCATCAGAGAATTACCTCAACAACCTCTGAATAAAGGTCACTTATGACATTGAGAAGGTATAAATTGCTAATTAATACTTTATGTTGAAATAGAGTTACTTAAGATTTTGCAGAAATGTTCAATGAAATAGTAAGGGTGCTAAGATTTCAAATTACTCTGATTTCTAAAGGCAATAAAACTCAAGGAAGGAAATTTTAGCCACCAACTTTGAAAGTCTATTTTAGAGTAGTGAGTGTTAATTAGATCAAAATTTCTGTTACTTTCAAGGTGTATTCTTTGATTATCTACTAAGAACTAAAAACTTGATGCTGTCATGCTTGGCTTTCCCTTCAGGAGTTTTGAGTAAATTAAAGAAATGGAAAGACTAGAATTGTCTGGTTTTTATAATCTATGAGTTTCAAATTCCTTTGATGGTAGAGTGATGGAGATCTAATGCTGGTTTGGGTTTATAGCAAGGGCATCATGTTTGCCTGTTGGTTGGCATGGAAGAGTGGTGGATTCAGAAGCAGAGCCCTCTGAGCTTGAATCTTAGAACCACATTTTTGGAGGTATCAGATCTAAAGGAAGCCAAGCAGACAGAAAAGGGTGCTACAGAGGGAGGAAGAAAAGGGAACACTTTCTGATGCCTACTCTGTGCCAAACTCTGTAACTTGAACTTCCATATATGTTATCTATTTAATATATGCAACAACCCTGAAAGACAAGTGAGGAGACTATGCCTATGAATCAGAAACTAATTTGCTACTTTGCTTGAGTTCAAGTGTTAAGAGTCCAGATGAGCACTTCAGTGCTCTGTGACTATATGACTATAGAGTTGTGCTGTTTTCGAGCTTATTATTTTGCCTTCCTTGAAGAAGTATGGGTGTCTGAGATATGATGGAGAAAATTATAAGATGGTGCTTAAAAAGACGTAATTTGAATATGACGAATCTCTAGTTGGAAGCTACTAACATTAGCGGAAATGATTTTCTGACATCGACTTATTAATTTTTCACTCATTTAACAAATCTGTATTTACTGAATGTTTACTATGTATTGGACACAGTGCTAAGCTCTGTGGTGAACAGAACAGCTATGTCCTCTATTTCAACCAGTGCCATTACCTAGAGTAGCAAGCTGACTAGGAATAGAATTTCTTGTACTGAGAAAAAGCATAAGAAAATAGATAATAACTGTTAGACTTAAAGGAACAGTAATTTTAGATAATTAAAATTATTAGATAAGAACATAAGAATTTTATAGATCATAATCTCTGATTTGTTTATTTTAATTTAAACAGGCGAGATTTAATTACTAAACAATACTGAAGCCAGATTTTAATTTCCTTTATTAGGCAAGTCTATGAATTTCATAAAAAAAAAATCTCTGAAGTGTGCATAGTAGAAAGGTAACAGTCAGAAACTCTTTGGAGAAAAATGTATCATCAGTAAGTAAGTAGTCATTGATATTCTAGTTCAGTGAAATATTCAAATTTAGAGGCAATAAAAGATGATTATAAGTCTTCCCAGGGATTCATTTGCAAAATTCTGTGCATTCTTTATTAATTCTTTTAGTTCACTTTCACTACCTTATATACCATATCTATTTCCCCAAGGTCAGTGAGGGGTTCCTAAGGATCTGGCCATGAGGTTTATTTTCTTGGCCCTCCTTTTTCACTTTCAACTTCTAAGAGATTCTTTGAAGCACAGTTTGAAAACCATCAATCTAGCTAAATGGCCCAATGGATAGGGGTTACGCCAGGGTTGGCAAGGAAGAAATAATCACAGATAACATATTTGCCAAATATCTAGTACTTGCTTTGACATTGTGCTGGTTAAAGATGGTTGCCATCTAGTTCAGGAGACAAGCCATAAACCTATGTAAAATGCATAAAGAATAATATTAATTAAAAACAACAACTTGACAGACAAGTTTGGAAGATGCTAGAGAACCCAGAGAAAGCTTCACAAAGGAAAGATCCTGACTGTGACTTTGAAGGATGGATCAGCTTTAAGCAGATGGGGAAGTGCAGAGACACAAGTCAGGAAAGTAGCTTTTGTCCTAATGTTCTATTGACTTTTACACTGCATTCGGAACTGCAAGGATATGGCCTAGTGTATAACACACGACGTAGATTTTTACTTGTTCGGTTGTAGTCTTGGAATGTTTAAGCCAGAAACTCTTTGTATGATGACTCCTCCAGTGTTTAAACTTCCAGCCAAGTAATACCACAGTATCAGTTATAAAGAACTAGGTTTTACTTAATGTCATTATCTAGAATGGGAAATAAATGTTCTATAGGACCTATCTTAATTCCTTCCCACAGTTTATAATTTATAATTTTCAAAATATTCAAAAACTTTCTTCATAAGTCTTAAGCCCATCTGGAAGAATTTAAATAAAGGACAAAAATAGGCAGAGAAACTCCATATATTTAAATAGTTTAGAGATTTTGCTGACTGCTACGATGCCCTGAACTTGAAGTAATGATTTTCTAGTGCCAATGGCATTGCCAATTGTACGGAAGTAGTTTTTTTTTTCTTTTTGTAATTGCTTAAATATATTTTTTTAATGTTTTTTTAAAAATTTCTTTTCAGCGTAACAGAATTCATAGTTTTTGCACCACACCCAGTGCTCTATGCAATGCGTGTCCTCCATAATACCCACCACCTGGCTTCCCCAACCTCCCACCCCCCACCCCTTCAAAACCCTCAGGTTGTTTTTCAGAGTCCATAGTCTCTCATGGTTCATTGCCCCTTCCAATTTCCCTCAACTCGCTTCTCCTCTTCATCTCCCCATGTCCTCTGTGTTATTTGTTATGCTCCGCTAATAAGTGAAACCATTTGATAATTGACTCTTTCTGCTTGACTTATTTCACTCAGCATAATCTCTTCCAGTCCCGTCCATCTACCTAGAGCAATCTATACTTTTAATGCCATTCCGATCAAAATTCCACCGGTATTTTTCAAAGAGCTGGAGCAAATAATCCTAAAATTTGTATGGAATCAGAAGAGACCCTGAATCACTAAGGAAATGTTGAAAAACAAAAATAAAACTGGCGGCATCATGTTACCTGATTTCAAGCTTTACTACAAAGCTGTGATCACCAAGACAGCATGGTACTGGCATAAAAACAGACACATAGACCAGTGGAACAGAGTAGAGAGCCCAGATATGGACCCTCAACTCTATGGTCAAATAATCTTCGACAAAGCAGGAAAAAA
>PISX010028369.1:0-21653 GCA_004024625.1 Mellivora capensis | reverse complement strand
TTTTTTTTTTTTTTTTTTGTCCTGGAAGTTTCTTTGCGAGCCTTTATGGAGCACCCACCATGAAGCTGTTGTCCTTTTAGGTGTTTAAGCGGTTTGTGAGGGTAATAAGAGCATCCTAATAGGATGAGAGGATATAGATGGGCATTTTTATTCCTATTTTAACGTTTTTTAGTTCAATCAAGTGCTAAAGTGTTTTGGGAACCCACTGAGGTGTCAGGCCTGGCTAAGGCACAGAGGGTGTAATAATACAGGGCAGTGTGGATCCCTACCTTCCAGAAGCTTCCATTCTAGCTGATGGGATGAAGACATGGGGCTATGGAGTGTCCAACTGAGGACTTGCATAAATGACCTTCACAAAGTACTCATCCATCGGTCATCTCGAATGGGGGAGTGGGGTGAGAAGGAATTATTCCTTCATTCCCTGTGAACTTTCTGAGGCCAAGAAGCAAATGAGTTGCTCAGATCCCTCGGGAGTGTCAAGGGTGATACCCCAGAATCTGAGTGTGTGATTCCTAATGTGAAGGCTCTGCACGTCACAGGGCCACCCACTGTCTAGGATGATGAAAGCCCATAACAGGTACCCACCCCAAAAGGAGCATTCTTGGGGCCAAAGGAGGGACTGTGATGTGGAACTCGATGACCCAAAATGGCGGTGTGCCAATGGCAGCCTCTTTCCCATTGATCATGTTCCATGTGTGTGTGGTTCTGCCGAGAGTATATCCAACTGGGGGGATGGCAGTTTTTCCTCCTCGTGCCAGCACTGCCATCCCCAACCCAGCCGATGTCACTTGACCTCTTTGGGGATCTTGAGTTCCCCACCTGGAGTGACAGATCCATCATGGGTGGAAGGAGAGGTTGACAGGAGGAGTTGGTGGGCCTGGGTGAAGCTAGAAGTGCTTTGCTGGAGAACACCTGTCCCTGAGCTCTGGGAGGGTAGACAGGACCAGAAATGACTCCAGTGTGAGGGGATTCTGACTTGGCAGTGGCGAGAGAATCATATTGCAGAATCCTGGGAGGGCACATCTGAAATTCACCACAGGCTGGAAATGTTTGAAAAAGTAAGGGATATATTAAGGTCCATCTCACCATTTTACCAATGGGGAAACTGAGGTACACAGAGGTTAAGGAACTGTCCATGTAGACACGGCTGCGAGCATTCGAGGCAGGATCTGAACCTCATGGCAGTGTGAGCGCAGAAAGCCTGCCCTCCCGAGTGGGACTGACTGCCTCCAGCCTTGGCCTGACTGCCAATGGGACTGTGTTTGTAGCAGATCCAAGTAGGGGTTGAAGCCACTGGGGACCCAGCTCTCTGCTGGGAATGTAATCAGAATCCTCGGACAAAGCGAGGAACCATGCCCTGATTTCTCTCTTTGGTGTATTTTGACATTTTTCTACTTTGTTTTCCTCTAACATCTTTATTGAGATAGAATTCCCATACCATACAATTTATCTATTTAAGGTATATATTTGGGTGACTTTTAGGGTGTTGGTAGTTGGCTAAGCATCACCACAATTTTAGGACAATTTCATGAACCCAGGAAGAAACCTTGCACCCTTTAACAGTTATCCCCCAAACCATCCTGCTTTCCAGCCCTAGGCAACCACTAATCTACCTCTGCTTCTCTAGATTTGCCTCTTCTGGAATTTTATATTAATGGCATCTTACAATATGTGGTCCCGTGGGACGGGCTCCTCTCAGCATTGTGTTTTCCTCCGTGAGGCTTCCTCCATGTTGTTCCATGCGTCCGTGCTTTGTCTTTGTATGGCAGAATATTCCTTTGCATGGGAATATTCCTCATTTGAAATAGACCACATTTTATTTACCCATTCATCCACTGATGGATGTTTGGGTTGATCCCATATTTTGGTGCTTATGAATAATACTCCCATGAACATCCCTGTGCAAATTTTGTGTGGACATGTTCTCACTTCTCTCGGGCAGATACTTGGGATTAGACTCGCTGTGTTGTGTCATAACTTGATGTTCAACCTTTTGAGGAACTGCCAGACTGTCCTGCAACAGCAAGTGTACCCCCTGACCAGTTATGAGGGTTCCAACCTCTCCGTGTCCTTGTTAATATTTGCTATTATCTCTCTTGGCCATCCAAGTGGGTAGGAAGTGTTTCATATGTTAAAAAAAATTGCAAGGGATATGTTAAATTAGGTCAATGCCAAGTTTCTAGAGCATCTGTGGATAATTCGGTACTCAGCAATGTTTTCCGAAGAGCGCAGGCATGCTGTGGATGTGGATATAGCTGGCCGGCTCCCTCCTGGGGTAGCTGAAAGCCTAGCAGGTTCTCCAGTTCCACGGGGGACTCTCACGCTGCCAATGAGGCCATCACGGGACCCACTGATAACTAACCCCCTGCCGTGTCCTCTTGTCTTCCAGCGATTCACGAGTTCCCCACAGACCTGTTCTCCAACAAGGAGCGACAACACGGAGCTGTCCTGCTGCATATCCTCGGTGTAAGTGGCCCCGGGTGGGATAGGCTATTCCTGCACCTCAGGCAGCCAGAGCATGTCTGCAGAGCACGGCCAAGCCATAGCATGTCAAAGATGTCCCATCCTCATAAGACGACATCTGGGAGAACAGGTGCTGGACCCATTTTAACCACAAAAAACCAGAGTCTTAAAGATGTCGGGTGACTAGCTCTGTGTTGCCCAGCAAGTGACCCAAGAGCCAAGACAAGACTCCCGAGTCTTCCTGGGCCCCATTTTCTGCTCTCCTGAAAAGGGAGCGACAGCATCTTTCCCAGCCGTGCGAAAATGCGTGAGTGTGAGAAAAGTGCACTAGTGCTCTGTGCACGCTTGCTGTCACAATTCCCATGATCCTCCGCTCCCACTCCACATCTCACCACCTTGACATAACCATAGTTTAAAACTTCGGCGCACCCTTTCTCAAATTTCCCTCTGTCTTCAGATGAGACTTGATGACAATGGTGGAATCCTAGACACCCATTTAAAAAGGACTAGTGGGTCCAAACCTCAAGAACAGGCAAAAGTTGTTCTTCTCTGACAAGAGTAAGCAAACTGCAGCCTGAAGCCATGGCTGGTGTTTGTAAATAAAGTTTTATTTGAACATGGCCCTTCCCATCGTTTCTGTATTCTCTGTGGCTGCTTTTGTGCTTCAGTCCCAAAGTAGCTATAACACAGTGACATGGTCCACAAAGCCAAAAGTATCTGCTATCTGTCCCTTTGCAGAAAAGGTTCACCAGTCCTTTTGTATGGTGTGGGGAAACGAAAGTGCTCGTGATTTGCTATTCTGCTTGGGACATGGCAAATTTTTCTCTAATTAGGTTCCCCGACCACCCAGCACTATTTGCTTCTATAAGCCCCACTAGTATTAGCCTTTGCAAGAGAGAATTCAGAAAGCAAAACCTGGGATTCTTGTGGAGATAGTAGCCCGCTGAGAAGGATGAATGAGTGAAGTTTTAATTAACAGGATAAACCGTTAATGACAGTGCAAGCTGTAGGCAAATATTGAATGACAGGCCTGTGTGTTTCCGGAAGAGAGTTATTATCTTTCTAGTTCCCCTGGCTTTCCCACGCCCTCCTCTTTCACTGAAAGGCTGTGGGTTTGGCAAATTAATCCCATAGCTCTAGGGCTCTGGCTCGGGAAAGTCTTGGCATTGCTAAGACAAAGCCTTCTCTCCCGAACTTGAGAACACCTCAGAGATTTTGCAGGAGCCTTTAGAGCAGACATTAGCCAAACGATGGCTAGAGGGCCAAATCTAGCCCACCTCCTGATTTTTATAAATAAAGTTTTATTGGAACCCCGCCACACCCACACCATGTTCTCTTCTACGGCCGCGGAGTCTTTGTGGCAGAGACCGGGTGACCGGTCAAGACCGAAGTATTTACTGTCTGTTTCAGAAAAACCTTGCTGACACCTTCTTTAAGAGAAAGACAAGGCGCAAGCTTTGGAACCAGTTTTCGTCTGCAGTGCTAGGAACATTCTCAGAGCTGCCCAGCCAGAGTGGTGGGGGCCAACTTGGCCTCCTTTTCTCTTATGTGTTTCCAAGGCCATCAAGAGAGCTATGCAGCCTCCCCTTTGCCTGGTAGAGGATGTTGTGGGAATTCCTGGGGGTATGAACTCAAGTCTGTATCCTGAGATTTTCATAGCGGGATCTCTCTCCCTTTGTTCTCTCCAGTATTTGTTTCTTTTTGCCCCCCGCCCCCCGCCAAAGGTAATGAGTCAGATCCAAGGAGAGCCATGCTTGGACTGCAGTAGACACCTGCCTTGGAGGCCTTGGCCACAGCTGATACATATTCCAGTTTATTTAATCACAGTTCATTGGTATGCTACTCCAACAACTTCACAGTTGTTTTTGCTGAAGCAGCCCAGCCTTTCCTGGTTTTGTGAACAGAGCATCTGTATTACTTTGTCTTTGAAGGAAGAAACGCTTCCCTCAGGCTTCAGCACACAGTCCCATCTGTCCATGGGCCCTGGGCCTGGCCTGTCCTTCCAGCCTTACACCTCTGTCTTCCACTTCACTTCACTCTGGTCTACCTGCGTAAGTGACCTTGCTGTTCCTCATGGACATCAAGCTCACTCCTACCTCAGGGCCTTTGCACTGGCCTTTCCCCAACAGTTACACATTATTTGCCTATTTGCCCTGCTAAGGGCATTTCCTGGCAGGTTAGCCATGGATCCCTGATGCCTAGAATAGTGCCTGGCCCATAGGTTGAGTTCAGTGGAAAGATGAACAGGACAGGGATATATAAAACCATTTGGAAACTACTGATCTGTTCTCACTCTGTCATCAAACAGATGAAGGGACTGAGCCCTGGAAATGTGACTTATCCAAAGGCACATGGCAAATCAGTCCCAGAATCAGCATTAGAATCTGGACGCTTTGTTCCATGAACCTCAGTGTGTGACTGGCTTGTGTATTTTAACTTCTGCCACCATTAGGTAGCATCCCAGGAACTGCTGGCTCGCCTGCTCACTGCCATTCATTCCTGCAGCCGGTGGCCGGGTGGTAAGAGGGAAATGGTGCCTTCACTAAAATGAAGGGGGAAGATCAGGATTGTTCTTACTTTAAACTCTTCAAATGGTGATTCTAAATACTTTCGTTCTTAGCCCTAAGGCTTAGAGCTTGCCTTTTGAGAGCAGCCTGAAATGGTGCTGGGGAGAGAGCTGGTGCTTTACAAAGAGGAGAAGGAGCCCAAGACCATGTGGCCTGAGCTCTCATCCCCTTTGTTGCCAGCACGTTATTTCCCCTCCCTGGGACTCCGTTTCTCCATCTGCTCGTGAGGGAGCAGATCTCTGTGGTGCTGGAATTTTCCTCTGTGTGTCTCTCTCTGTGCACCCGGCCTCTGCCTTGGCAGGGTGCAACTGCTGCCTGGTTCGGGACGTGACATCTGGCCAGCCATGCCTCCTCAGCAGCAGGTGCGTTTACTGACCATCTCCCCCATTTCCTCCTCAGGCTCTGTACATGTTCTATGCCTTGGCCATAGTCTGTGATGACTTTTTTGTTCCGTCTCTGGAGAAGATCTGCGAAGTAAGTAGGGGGGACTTGGGATCTCACAGCAAAGCCAGGCTGGGGCTGGGGGGCCTGGGGCAACCAAGGACGTGGGACTCATCAGGGCCAGATGGAGAAGAACCAAGCAGGGAGCACTCTGGTGGTGACAACTGGCCACGCCCTTAGTGGAGCCATGGCAAAGCCTGGCTTTGACATTCCCAGAGCGGAGTCGGCAGGAGCCATTCTCTCCTTGATTTGATCTCCCACATGCCATCGGCACCCAGGACCTCTGGTTTCCCAGCAAGCTGTCACTGGTGAAGCCATTAAGGAGCATTTCCCACAAGCTGCAGGTACCGGGGACCAGGTGGGGATCCGTGTCTCGGGGGAGGATCCGGAGGCTGAGCAAAGAATGCCCTTCGGTCCAGTGTTTGCAGGCTGACGTTTTCTCCTCCTCATTGTTTTGTGAGCTTTTGACTTTCTTATCTTCTCTTTTCTCACATGTAAGACTCCAGTGCTGGGGCGCCTGGCTGGCTCAGTCAGTAGAGCATGTAACTCTTGATCTCAGGGTTGTGAGTTCGAGCCCCTCATGGAGTGTAGAGATTAAAAATAAAATATTTTAAAAAAATTTTTTTAAAGGCTCTAGGGTGTCTCTCTGCTGTGCCTTACCCTTGGCCACTAACCAAGAAAGGATAACTACTTCCGTTTCCAGCACCTACTATTGCAGACCGCTCTGGGCTTTGGCACACTTTGTCCCCGGGAAATCTCCTCCTATTTGAAGCCATGTCATTGTTGTGACAACTGCAACTGGGGGCAGAGCTTGTTAGGACAGGGGCTTCCTTGCTGCTGAGCACAGAATAGGGCCTCCTGAGGAGCAAGGAATGTGGCAGTAAGGTGCAAAGGCCTTCCCCTCCCCCAGCCTCCCCTGACTCACCTCTCCATCTTCCCCCGACTCAGATTGAACCGTGGGTCAGTGAGCAAGTTGAGCCAGAGAAAGAGTGTATGGAGAGAATCAGGAGATGGCCTCTGGGGATGGGTGACCAATGCACAGGACAGTGCCCAGTGGAAAGGCCCTTCCAGGTTACTGGTCTCTGTAAGAACACAGACGTGAGCAAGGGGGATGGTCCTGGCCCTATGGGCAAGTCCCCTAGAAGGGACTCAGTAAGAGCCATCAAAGGACTGAAGAGCTAAAAGGAGGAATGCAATGTGTCTGTTGGGGAGAAGCCTAGGAGGGCTTCATGGAGGAAATGGTATCTGATCTAAACTTCTGAAGTGGTAAGGATTTCTCCAAGCAGAGAGGGCAAGGAAGGGCATTCTAGGAGGAAGGAATAGCTCAGGTGAAGACAGAACGGGATGTAGCATGGTTTGTAATGTGCTAGAAGATACTGGAAATGCTCTGATGGCAGATCATTTTCTGTGGAACCCTCTCCTGATGGATGAGGTCAGGGTGGCCGGGCTTCTGCCCTGGGGGGGGTCAGTGCTTGACAGAAGCCCAGAGCTCCGACCCCTCTGAGGGACCCCTTCCTATAACAAAGTCAGCAGGGAGGTTGTGCTGACCCCAGACTGCCCAGGGTACTTGGGAAGGTGGATGCAGGAGGAGACCGAGCTCTGCCCAGATGCCTTCTGAGCACCATAGAGTAAGTGCCTTCAAGTTGGGGTTCAGGGAGACCCAGAATCTTCGTGGCTTCTCCCAGCATCCAAAGCCCCGACAGCATATTCTCGATGAGAGGATGGGCCTCTGTGGCTGGAGCACGGCCTTGCCAAGGAGAGTGTGCCTTGTCAGAGATCCAGCCTCATCCCTGGAGCTAGGTTGTCTGGGTCTTTGGGTCCGTGAGCAGCCAGGCATCGGGGCTGCCACGGAGAAGGTCTTCTGGAATGCAAGGGCCAGACTGTGCCTCTGGGACCTCTAGGTCCCACAGCCCTGATGCAGGGAAGTCTGCATGGTACCCAAGGTCTGCGTGGGCCCTGGAGGTGGCTGCTGGCTGAGCGCCACTGTGTCCCAGACTCTGAGTTAGGCACTGGCAATCCAGAGGTAAAAAAGACCAAGCTTCACCGTCCAGTGGGGAAGGCACAAGCATAGTCCTCAGACCCTCACTGGGCGGTTTGTGTTTCATTAATTGGAGGACCAGACTCTTCCACCGGTCCAAGGGGAACAGCTGACTCTGGGGGTACAGCTCGAGAGGTGACCTCATTTAGGGGCTTGGCGAGTGAGCAGAAAGTGACAGGGGAAGGGCACGGGGGACTCCAGGTGGGGTGGCCCACAGAGTAGCAGGAGGCCTGTGCTCAGGGTGCCAGGAGGCAACACGACCAGCCCAGGTGCTGGACTCTGGCCACAGCAGTCCCCTACGCTTGCCATGATCGTGGGCATGTCCAGTGACTGTGTCCGCTGTCCCCACCTCACAGCCTGAGTGTCTGTGATCACTTCTGTTTTAGAAGCTCCATCTGAGTGAAGATGTGGCTGGAGCCACTTTCATGGCTGCAGGAAGCTCGACGCCCGAGCTGTTTGCCTCTGTTATTGGTAAGAAAGGCCCCCAGCGGGGGACACAGGACCCAGACCCCCGCCTCTGACCAGTGAGGGCATTTGTCGGCTCTGAGCCTCTGTTTTCTCAACTGTAGAGCGGGAGAGCTAGGGAGACAGAAAGTAAAGTTGGGTTCCCTGGGGCGTGTGGGAGAGCAAAGGGCAGGTGGGTAGAGGGCTCCTTTTGTAGGGCCAGGATAAAAATGTTCTAGAATGAGATTGTGGTGATGGTTGCACAATTCTGTGACTATACCAAAAAACGGGATTATATACTTTGAATGGGTGAGTTTTATAGCATGTGAATTATATCTTGATAAAGCTGTGTTTAAAAAAAAAGGGTAGGGGGAGGAATGGAGTTAGCTGGTCGTCCAGGACACTTTCTCGTCTCTGGTTCTGCCGTCCCCCCTCAGCCCCCCAGGCATTGTGATGAGAAGAACAACTCCCTCCGTCCATGGGGCTGGGGACACGGCCCTCCCAGCAGCCCGGGGCGGGGGCAGGGCCGGCGCAGGAAGGTTTCTGCCTGTCCTGTTGCAGGCGTGTTCATCACCCACGGAGATGTTGGCGTTGGGACCATCGTGGGCTCTGCGGTGTTCAACATCCTGTGTATAATCGGCGTTTGTGGATTATTCGCGGGGCAGGTCAGTGGTTTGTCTCCCTTTGTAGAGTGACATAAGGGACAGCAGTGGGGGAACCTGGGACCTCACCTTGGGTGTGCCCTTGACTGACCGAGGCTGAGCAAGTCGGCTTCCCCCTCCAGGCTTGGGTCCTCCCAGGTACGAGCGGCATCTGACGTTCTGGCCACATCCAGCACCCTCAGATCCGAGGGCAGGACAGGGTTGGCTCTCTTGTCTGGGCCAAGGGTGAGCGTTCACTGAGCAGCAGTGGATGTTTGAGAGGTCCCTTCTGTAACCTTGACCCTAAGCTAGATTCTGGAAATATCCGAGGCCTGCCTTTGGCCTCCATAGCAAGGAGGTTGCAGCTGGCCTGCTGCTGATACCCCATGACCATCTTCCTGGTCCTCGGGGCCGTGGGTGCATCACACTCGCCCCCAGAGAGGCAGGCTCATGAGTTAGCCCTACCTGGCCAAGGGAGGTAGTTTAGCACCAGAAGCTTCCAGCATTTGGCTCTGCCTTGATCCTGGGCTTCTGCTGGGAGACAGGCTGTTACCTCAGGGGAGCAGGGGACAGCTGGGTCATCACTTACAAACACTGTACTTTTGTTCTGTTCCCGAAATACAATGGAGAGCGCTGGGTGGCCTCGAGCAGCCGGGAGAGGCTCGTTTCCGGTGGCACGTTAGCCGGAGCTCTGTGGGTGCATCCCTGCCCCTGCGGGGCTCAGGGCTGGTGAGAAAGCTCGTCCCCACACCAGCCCCATCTCCCCAGCCAGCAGCAGCTGACAGCCCTCTGCTTGGCAGGTGGTCCGTCTGACGTGGTGGGCTGTGTGCCGAGACTCCGTGTACTACACCCTCTCTGTCATCATGCTCATTGCTGTGAGTTACCCCCTCTGTCCCCGTCTCTGTCCCCGTCCCCTCGCCACTCTGCCTCCCTCACCTGAAAACCTCGTGCCTGACACCCTGGTTATGGAGCAAATCCAACGAGCACCTTGAACTCAAAAAGGCCTTGGAAACGTCAGAGCACATGTCCCACGGTCTGTAAAGTTAAGTTCAAGCCCTTTGCTCCTCAAGGGCCCTCAGAGCCTCCATTAGAGCCCGATGCCTGAGAATCGGAGTTTCTGGGTTCACCGGTTTCTGCAGAGCAGGAGAGAGAGCGAGGCTGGCCGGAGGCAGGCAGAATGGGCGGCTGGGGGAACACGGGGAAAGGCCAAAGAGCTGGAACAGGGTTTCTGGGGTCTGTTAGTGTGGGGGAGAACGAGAAGAGACCACCCCCATGGCCCCCCAAGGGCTAGCGTGGCATCATGGCCCATAACACTGACGCACAAGGCACAGGCTAGTGCCGAGAAGTGTGCCGCCCCCAGAGGAGACGCTTCAGTCCAGGCGGTGGCACGAGGGCCGAGGGCTGTGGTGTGCCCAGATTTTCTGGAATGTGCCCCAGAGAGTTCTCGACCTCACAAGATCTAGAGCCAACTGTACCGGACAGTCCCGTCCCTTGTACGAATTATCTGTGGGTAACAAATTTCCCCCAAACTCAGCAGCTTCAACTAGCAAGTAGTTCTCGCTCTTGTTGTCTGTGGATCAGAATCGGGGGGTGGCTGACCTGCGTTCTCTGCTTTGGGGTTTCGCACAGATGGTGGCCAGGGTACACGACTCCCCCAGTGAGAATCTGCTTTGGGGGGTCCCCTCACAGGGCTGCAGATAGGCCTCCTCTGAGCCTTCCTGGCCGCCTGCTCACCATGCTGTGCTCACCACGCTGACGGGCTGCCCTCAGAGCAGGGGTGAGAAGGTGCCACCATGGAAGGGAGCCTGTGACCTGATCATGGGGGCTGTAACCCATCGCTTTCGCCACATTCTGTTTGTCAGGAGCTACCCTGGCCATAGAGACAGGCGGCAGCATAAATGTCAGGCGGGGCATTACTAGGACCACTTGAGACCACTGGGACCCCTGTCTACACAACCCCCAAAAGGAAAGTCATAGATAAAACAATATACCTATGTGCAGTTTCAAAAAAAAAAAAAATCAAATGATGCCCAAACTATCAAAGACAGAAGTCCTTGATAAGAGATTACAACTCTCTGAGCCTGAAATTGACATGTGCAGACTGAGGCCGGGTGCTGGGCGGGCCCCTTGGGCCCCGTGGGGGGTGCCGACATAGAAGACCCGATTTTCCAAAATTATAAATGACTCCTGATAAAATCCTAGGCTGAGCCAAGTCCACCTGTCCCTCCATTTGCTACCTCACTAGAAAATTACATATTTATTAAAACTGTGTAAAAGTATTTTGATTTTTACAACACAGTTAAGTTCTGGGTTCAGGTCTTTCTCTCCCCCCCCCACCCCCCCGCTGCCACTACAGGCCTGAATTTTAGCCAGACATTTAAGTAAGAGGTCTTTATGTGTGGGAAAACCTTCTGACAGACTGCCTGTCCCTGTCTCTAAACAGCCCTCCACTGGGCTGTAAAAACTAAAAATATCCCCCACGCATGTCCTCACGCTCCCCAGGGGGGCGCTGGGTGCCGCTCTGTTCAGTGCCACTTCCGCAGAGCCTGGAGCTTGGGGAGCCTCACAGGGATGCTAGGTCAGGATGACTCCCCTCTCGGAAGTGGCCTCCCCATGGCAACTCCGGTGTGCGCTGACTACCGTGACAGCCAGGACAGAGGAGCACCGTGGGTCCCCTGGCTTCTCCCCACATCCTGTGCAGGGCCTCTTTGTCGCCAAGGTCAGTGGGTGGGTGCAGCCCTTTCAAATTCCCGTCCACACTGGGCCTGGCTGGGGTGGTCCCAGGACTCCTCCCCTGGACCTCAGGGGCATCGTTCATCTGTGCCTGTGTCCGAGATGCCGGGTGGGGTTGTGGGGCAATGTCCGCGCCCTCTGCAGAAACCGTGGCACCCCCACCATCAGCCTGGGGCCCCCTTCAAATGGTCCAAGTGGGTCCTTTGCTCTTAGAATCGCCGAAGAGGTTACTCTCTTCTTAAGAAAATAATATCCCTTGGAGCAAGCACTTGGGTGGCTCAGTCAGTTAAGCATCTGCCTTCAGCTCAGGTCATGATCCCGGGGACCTGGAATAGAGTCCCATGTCGGGCTCCCTGCTCTGCGCGGAGTCTGCTTCTCCCTCGCCCTCTGCCCCTCCCCCCTGCTCGTGCTTTCACTCTCTCTCTCAAATAAATACTTAAAAAAGAAAAAAAAGGAAAATAATATCCCTTCCTTCCATAAACGCGAGTACTATAGATAGGTAGGTACTAGAGGGACAGATAGGTAGGGTCTTTTCAGTTTTTCGAGTGTTGATTTCAGCAAGTCTGTTCCCTTACTGATGGCAGGCCCCTGCCAGGCTGGTCCCACCTGTGACTTGGAGCGTAATGAAGCACAGGCCATTTCTCTTGGGAGGCCCATGCTAACACATGGTAGCACCTGCTGGGATGGGTTTCATCCAAGGAAAGGTCACCTGCAGCTGAGAAACCCAGAGATGGAGAGAGGAGCCCAGCTTTGTGTAAAAATAACAAGGCAGTGTGGGTGAGCTCTGAGTGTTTAAGGGTCTGTGTGTATTCTTTTGGAATAAATAATGCCCCCCATCCTTTGTTTCTTTTGCTTCCCAGTTCATATATGATGAAGAAATTGTGTGGTAAGTTTTAAACGTTTGTTTCTTGTTCACTTTGTGTTCCTATCCTTCCTTGTTGGGTTCATTGAGATTTTTCTTTCTTGAGTTTTTCTTTTCTTGAGATTACTATTACAGACATGAGCTTATGCCCTTGTGAAAGTAAAAAGGCATCATTCTAAACAATCACACCTTTATACATCCAAAGTGACAAAGATTGTTTCCCTCGCTGTTCCTGCTCTGCCAAATAAAACATATTATAAAGCTAAAATAATGAAAACGGTACGGTAATTTGTCACGGGGATATGCACGGGCCAAAATGGACTGTGGAACCAAAAACACAGTCATGGGCCCATTTCTTGGCTGGGGGATATGACAGGTGTCACAACAGGCAGTGAGTTAGGGAGAGGGTCCCAGATACTGCTGGAGAAACTAAGGAGCTATGCAGAACAAAATAACATCAGATCCCTTCTTCACACCTTATAAAAGAGGAGAATCCAGGTGAATTAAAGATCTCACTGTAGGGGCACCTTGTAGCTCAGTTGGTTAAGCACTGGCCTTCAGCTCAGGTCATGATCCCAGGGTCCAGGGATGAAGCCCCATGTTGGGCTTCCTACTGAGCAGGGAGTCTGCTTCTCCCTCTCCCTCTGCCCCCCACTCGTGCTCGTTCTCTCTCTCTCTCTCAAATAAATAAAACGTTTTTTTAAAAGCAATATAGATCTCACTGTAAAAAGCAAAGGTAAACAATAAAATGTAGGAACTCACCTTAATGACCTCCAGGTAGGAAATGCCTTAATTAAGACACATGAAGCGGAAACTTGAAAGGTTGGTGTTTTCACTGTGTCAGCCTATTGTACGTCCATAAGCCATAGAGACGTTCTCTTCATGACGGTGATTCAAAGTCGGCATCCCATCAGTGTCCCTCTGTGGGACTGTGCTCAGGAGGCCTCGCTGAGGACATCAGCAGCCGGGTGGGTGCTCTGGGCCCCGAAAACCTGCTTTCGGCCCGCACCTGGCCCCTAACCCACACTGTGAGGCAGGCAGCCACTCCACATCCGGGGTCTCCTCCTAGACGGACTGGGGGCGGCGGCAGTGGGTTCATCGCCATCTCACCGCAGCTCTGCTGGGCTGCAGGCTTTGCCAGCAGAGGGAGAGTTCCCGAAAACAGCCATAGCTCATGCCTGGCGCATAGTAGGCCTTCAGCATGCATTTGTCAGATGACCAGATAAATTAAGCTGGGTGGCTCCTCAGAGGCTTGTGGTCGGAGGTCCCTGCGCGCATGTGGGTTTGGGCGCTGCACCTGCTGGACAGCAGGGTGAGCGTCCCAGGAAGGCCCCGCCCCTGCCCGGCTCAGGAACCCCGCCCTGCGCGCTCCTGTGCCCGCCCCTCTCACCCTGCAGTTCTTCAGGCCCCTCCCCCACTTGTACCCACAGCCTTTCTGGTCCCAGGCCAGAATCTCCGGTGAGCTCACAGGTCTCTTAGGACCAAGTCGGTATGACTCCAGGCTGCTCCCTTCTGTGGGTCCTGGGATGGGGTGGCCCTGGTCCCTCCATTTTCTGGATCCCCGTGGGAATGCTGCCTGATCCCTGTGGACCCCCATCGCTGAGAAGAACCCATCCTCGCCTTCTCTGTCTCCAAGAGGGCTTCAGATGGCAGCTGGCCACAGCCTAGGATGGCACCCCTGTTTGCTTGGGGCCAGGGCTGGGGAGGGTCAAAGGACCTTCTGCCCTGCTTCACCAGTGCCTAGCCATCAGCCCCAGACCCCGGGGCCACAGGCACCCTATCATAACCACAGTCTCCGTTCTCTCTTTGAGGTGGGAAGGACTGGTTCTCATCATCTTGTACGCGTTTTACATTCTGATCATGAAGTAAGTAGCTTTTCTCTTCTCCCTGCTGGGCAGTCTGACGCCTTGTTCCTCTTCCTGCTCCAGCCTTTCATTAGGGCCCAGACAAAACTGACGACAGAACTTCCAGTCACTTCCAGCCAGCTCCGGTTCTCTGGGGGAACCCACTGGGGTGCTCAGACACTGTTTGAGGGCTCCTGTCCACACCTGGACCAGGGGAGGCTGGGCTGGTGGGTAGAGGAGGAGGCTGTTCGAAGACAGGTGGCCAGCAAGACCTCTTTCCCGGGGGCTCCATGCTGCCCTAGGGGACCCCCTTTCTCCACTGTCACCATAAATCCCCTCTTCTCAAAGAGCCAGGCTGCCCGGCTTTCACACCAGGCTTCGTACAGTGCCACCTGCCAAGGGCTCAGCCTAGTGCAACTCCAGGGCACGCCACTCAGGAAGGAAGGTGCAGATCCTGGGTCAGGGTAGGCTCACTTGCCGCTATCCGGGAACCTCCTGGCTCAGCGTGATCTCAAAAGTGCCGGCGAGGAATACCATTCAGCCCTAACAAGGCAGGGACATCACACTGGGATGAGCCTTGTAAGCGTGCTGAGGGAAAGCAGCCAGCCACAAAAGGACAAAGACGGTATGATTCCACTTGGGCAAGGGACTCCGGAGAGCCCAATCCATAGAGCTAGTAGGTTAGAGATTACCAGGGGTGTGGGGGTGGTTACTGGTTAACTGATGAACGGGCACAGACTCGTTGGGATGCTGCAACCCGACAGTAAATGATGCTGACGGTCACCCAACATGTCCTGGGACTGTGATTAATGCCAACGAGTTAGACACTTAAAAATGAAAAAGAGTTAAAATAGCAAATTTTCCACATTTAAAAAAAAACAAAACCTCTCTGTGAGCCGAGTCCCCTTCAGGTTTTGTCGTCTTGTCCACATTCCCAGAAAGGGTTAAAAGCAACACTGACTTTTAGGAGACTCTGAATCCCCACATTTATATCAGATGTTTATAGTATTTTGTGCAAATGGGTGATCAGCAGTCCAAGTGCAGGAGGCTTGTCCTCACGTGAACCACTCGCTCTCGGAGCACCTTCCCGTGAGGTGGGCAGCCTAGAGACAGCGTCTTTTCTGGGGGGGGGTGCGCCTGACTGTGAGGGGTGCAGGCTGGCCTGCTGGGCAGCCCATGGGAGCAGGACTCATGGCTGTGGGAGGGAGGACCAACCTGGTGACACTTCCTTCAAGCCTGCCCTTGACACTGGCCTGAACTTCCTTTATTAGGACAGGCTTGGGACGGGCATGAGTAGACATGGGTCATGCTCTTGGACCAGAGGTTCCTTAGGCCCCCTCCCCACCCCCCCGGCCAGAGAAGCCACTAATAGCCCTGTGGGGCAGGCCTCTGACAGCGCGATGTTCTCGGGGTCCTGTCAGGGGACTGTCAGCTCCACTAAGCGCCCTCCACTCCCCCTCGCCGCCTCCACAGGCACTCCCAGGGCCTTCTGACTGTGTGTGCATGGGGTGGGGGTGGGGTGCCAGGCGTCTCCCCGGGCTCTGACCTCCTGCCTTAACTTCCAGGTACAATGTGAAGATGCAGGCCTTTTTCACCATCAAACAAAAGACCATTGCCAATGGCAATACCGCCAACAGCGAGCTGGAAGACGGTAATGATTACTGTGATAGTAGCTCTGACGATCCCTCCGTGCCGTTGCTGGGGCGAGGTAAGGCTGAGCAGACAGGAGCGGCCCACGCTGAGTCATGAAACCATCGCCCGTTCTCTCTCCTGCACGCACACACACCCCACCTCAATTGTCACTCTCTCACCTTTGGTCCCAAGGCCCTAAACAAGGAGATGTGGCTCAGACTTGTGTTTGTGTGGAGGGGACAAGGATGGAGAGGGCCAACAGTCATGCCCCGGGGACTTTCCCCTAAGCCTCCTGAGGAAGGTTCCAGGCCTGCTGGGCTCCTGTGAAACACAGCGAATTACCTGTCTGATCCTCGGAAAAGGCCAGTGGCAGAAGGCGGAGGACTTGGGGGTGGCAAAGCAGGCTCAGGTCTCCCTGTCATTTCTCACATGCCAGGCCCAGTTCTGGTGGAGAACTCTGTTCTGGAGAGATCTCTGTCTCGTCACCCAGAGGAACGGCAAGGCCTGGGAGGGCAGCCACAGAGCTGAGCTGGACTGGCCCCAGAGAGCCCTGCCTGGGAGCCCTGGCCCCAGGGGCGGCCCGCTTGTCTGGGGTTCTGGGCCCCCAGGGAGTGGTAAGGCCGGAATAGGTTTCTGTAATGAGGATTATAGAAAAACAGATGAGCCTGGCATCTCCAGTCCCACCCACGGGGTTGGTAAAGGCCTTCACCAGCATGACAGGTGGACGGGCCACGTGAGGGTCTTTCTTCCATGTTCCCTGCGGCCCCAGGCGAGCCACATCCCCTTTCAGGTGACTTTCACTCCTTCATGGGGTCTGTGACAGCCCTGGTGGTCTCAGGGGCCAGTTTGCTCATGTCTGGGACGTGTGGGGGCTGAAATCTATCCTCTGTGGCCCCTCGCTAGTCTTCACTGTGGGGCAGATCTGAGTAGGGGCTCCAAGCCCTGGATGTCTGGCAAGTTTGTTCTGTCCCATCTCAGGCAACCGCCGATGGAGGCACCTGTCGCAGGTGCTTGAGGGCGGAACGAATGTTTCCATATGGAAGAGAAGGAAGAAGCCCACTGGGGTCGGGGGAGGGTCAGTGTAGTCATGGTTACGGCCCGGCTGCCAGACGCCACTGGTCTCTAATGGTCAGAGAGGGGAGGCCTGGAGAGCTTGAAGCTGTAGCCATGTGTCCTGTCGCCAAAATGCCCGGCAGCCTCCTCCAGACGAGAGCCCGTTTCCAGGACAACCTCTGCAGAGGGGAGGGACGGATGTGGCTGCTGGTTTGCATTTTAGCTCCACAGACAGAGGGGCCCGAGGTCCCAACTGCAGATCCCTGAGCACAGGGTCTCAGGACAGAGGCCGATTCCTGCCCAGTCTTGTACACCGAGATTAGTGCACCGGGGCCTTCCGGACCTTCATGGCAAAGAAGAAGGATTTCAAGTGGTGGTGGTGGAGGGGGTCATTCATTCCTCAGGTGACAGCCCCAAGAGCTCCCTACCACCTGCGAGGCCCGTGCAGGAGGCCCCTCCCTGGTGTCCCGTGGGAAGCATCCCTTACTCGCAAAATAGCCACAGCCCACATGGGGCCTCTCCTAGGGCTCTGTCCTGACACTCTCTCCATTCCTTTGACACCCAGGACAGTAGGACCTCCCCCACAGGTCTCTCCAACATCTAAGTCCGGGAAAATGTCTAGAAAATTGGAAGATAAGACACAGGGCTGCCCCTCCCCCCAAACATAGGAAAAGGAGGCAGATGGCCCTCCCTCCAAGTTTCATCAAGGAGGAGGCATTTGGATAAAGGCCAAGGAGAGAAAGGTCTGGACAGGGGGTGGGGGTGGGGGGGCTTCAGGGCTGAAAACTGAGAGGGGGGAGTCCCAGAGATGGAGCCTTCAGGATTTCGTAGCCCAGGCTGGTGGAGCGCCCTGTGTGTAAGTCACCGCAGGGCATTGTCCCCCCCAGAAATAGACTGAGGCAGGAGGAAGGTGCTTGCAGGAACCCTGCAGGGACTGAGAAGGGGGCCTCAGGAGTTTGCCTTTCTTTCTTTCTTTTTTTTTTTTTTAAAGATTTTATTTATTTATTTGACAGAGACAGAGATCACAAATAGGCAGAGAGGCAGGCAGAGAGAGGGAGGAAAGCAGGCTCCCTGCGGAGCAGAGAGCCCAATGCAGGACTCGATCCCAGGACCCTGGGATCATGACCTGAGCCGAAGGCAGAGGCTTAACCCACTGAGCCACCCAGGTGCCCAGGAGTTTGCCTTTCTTAATAGTGTAGTTGTCACCAGTCTTTCCAAGGCAAAGCTCCCCCTCCCTGCTCCTCGGCCTACGGGCAGGTCCCCATCTACCCACCCACCCGAGGAAGCCCAGGACTGCTGGCTGGTGGATTCTGTCAAGACCCACAGGCACACACAGCTCTGGTTTTTCCTGTTACCAGTTTTGGTGTTTCCCTGTGCCAAATCAAACTGTTCAACCTGACTCCTTCCCAGGTGTTAGGCCTTGTTACTACCACTCTTGTAAAATGCCTTTATGTACTTAAATGTTCTTTAAAGGTCATGAGGTTCTTTTTACCAAATCCTCTTGGACCCTTTTTTTTTTTTTTTCTTATTTGTGGGGGGGGTGTGTGATACATAATATCTTCCCGCTCTGTTCTTAGTTCAGATGTTTGGTTTTTTCTAAAACTCTTAGAAATTTTTCACATGATGCTTCAATTCTGCTCAAGAAAGCAGAGAAAGGTCCAAGAAAAGGTCCCCAGGGCAGAGGAGGACGGCACCCCCACTCCCCGTTTCCAACTGCTGAGGGAGTCCAGCTTCTCTGCTGGTTGCCCACAGCCTCACAGCTGGGGCTCCTGGGGCTAATGGCTAGGCTCACGGTGGAACTTTCTAGGCTGCCCTGTCCCTGGATCCGACTTGGGTTTCCAGCAGTGAGGAAGGAGGCAGGCGCCTGGCCTGGGGCTAAAGGAACTGCCAGAAAAACGTTCTGTAATGGAGTGATTTTCTGGGCAGCCCCCCTTGGCTTGGCCGTACCACCTCCTGCTGCCATTTGGTGACAACACCACGACAAGAGTCCTCCCTACCCCCCCACCCCATCCCCACCCCCTGCCCTGTGGAAGCAAGCCCTTGAGGCTTTTGCCTCAATGAACTGATGCTCCAAAGGCTCCCTCCTTCTGATCCCAGGGCTCCCCCAGGGCATGCCCATGTCAGGGCTGGTTCTACGGATAGGACGGAGCCTGAAGCCCTACGGTGGTTCGGCGAGTCTCCTCCCTAGGAGGGCGTGGTTCAAGCTCTCTAGCAGTGAGGGGTCCTGCACCTCCAAGTGGGCCAGAGCCATAGAAATCGGCCAGGAGAGGGGCCCTTCCCAAAGCCCTGAGCACTGAAGCCCCCTATAGCAGGAACCCCTCTACTAACTCCTCCTTCAAATAACCCCCTGGCATCTTGGCCACCATCGAGAACGCTGCCCCAGGCTCTCTGCGCCCACCGCACGCTAATCACCTCTGGCAATCTCTGTTGGCCTTTGTCTCCTTAACTCTCCTCTTCTAAACTGTAAGTAATCTGCTTTCACCCAAGCAATAACACATGCATTACAAAACAGAACCTCCGGCGCACACCTCCTTCGAGGTCAGCGCCTGTCCCGACCAATGCAGGGTCCTCCTCGCTTCGTTTCTAACCTCCACGCCTCCTGTCTGCTGAGCCTTGCTGCCGGTTTGGTGAGGGTGTGCGCGTCTGCTGTGCATTTGCTCACGTCGGTGCCATGAACTCTCCCGAGGGTGTGCTCTTGGCTGCTCCTGCCGGGAAAGGCCGCTCTCCAGGAGCCGGTGACCAGTGTAGAGGGACAGGCCTACCCGCTTTGACGGTCTCCCCAGAGGGAAAAAGCACGTGCTTCTGTGTGCTGTGTTCCTGAGCGGTTCCATTCCCGACCTCCCCAGGGCTCTGGAGTTACATGTCAGATCCCCCAGGGAGGCCAGCCCCGACCGAGTCTGTGAAGGTGGCGAGGAAGAGGCGGAGGCCTGGAGACACTTACTCTTCAGCCTCTTGGGGTGGTGGGGGCCCGGGGTGGGGGGCAGGTAGGAAACAAAGGGTCAGAGACTGTGGCCTCCCTGCTGGAGGGTGTGTGTTTTATCGGAGACGTGGGATGTGGCCAGCAGCCCTCAGCAAGCAGGCTTTCCTCTGGGGTCTCTCTTGCCTCGTCCAGCCCCTGTGGTCCTCATCCTCGCCCTCACTGCCAGGCCCCTATCCTTCTCCACCAGGTGGAGGTGGTTATTCAAACAGAGCAGGTGGCCTGTTGGGAAGCTGAGAGCCAGTGCTATCTGGTGCTTTCTGGCATTTTCCATCCTGGAGGGCCCTTGTTAATTTCCAGAGTTTTATCTGAGCCTCTGTCAACAGAGGGGAAGAAAGGTGCCCTTGCCATCATGGGCTAGGAGGGGTCAGGGACCCTGTCTGAGTTGTAGCTGGGCCTCCCAGTGAGGTGTGGACGAGGAACTGAGCGGCCTTAGTCAAGACAGACCCCAAAGAGAGGGGGCATCACCCGGCGGAGGGCCTAGAGGTGAAGCGTTTGTGAGGCATCCTGTAGCATGGGACACCGGGGCCTTGGCTAACACTGCCAGTTGGCAGGCAGTCCCCTGGCAGCTGCCCAGACCACAGCCCCAGGGGTCTGCAACGTGAGGGGAGGTCAGCCAGCCCAGCGCTGGGGTGTCATTCCCAAGGGAGATCTCAGCACTAATCATAGTGTTGTGCTCAATATAGTGAAGGAGGAGCCTCAGTACAGCAAAAACCCAGTGGTGATGGTGGATGAGGTCATGAGCTCCAGTCCTCCCAAGTTCAGCTTCCCAGAGGCGGGCTTACGCATCATGATCACCAACAAGTTTGGGCCCAGGACCCGACTGCGGATGGCCAGCAGGATCATAATTAATGAGGTCAGTCTGCGTCAAGGGCACTGAGAGAGAGTGGCCTCGGGTGTGTTGCTGTGCTTTGAAGACACGGGCTGGTGCTGGGCCACCAGGATGTCCTCAGCCAGGCTGGCCTTTATTGCTGTCCCTGGAACATGGATCCTATGGAAGGAGGCCCAAACGTTACCCACGGGCAGCACACGATCCTCTCCAGAGGTGTGGTACAAGGCAGGCAGCAATCAAATACAATTTCTAAGATGTGCCGCTAAGACTTTTGTCAGGCACTAAAGGAAAGCTAAGTGGAGAAAGGCCAGATGGAAGTATGGGTTGTTTCTTTAAAGTGTTCTTTAGGACAAAAAAAGATGAGCACACACTTGTTTTCTACAGACAGAACAACTCTAGGAGAAAACCAAGAACACTGGCAAAGGTCACTTACCCCTGAGGACTTCCTTTTCACTCTGCACCCTCCTGTTCTGCTTGAAGTTTGTGCCCTCTTTCTCACTTGGGGGAAAAGAAAATCAGTTTTAGTGCTATTTCCTGTCCAGAAACTATAGCGAAGATGCCCCCACTCTAATGGCTTTCCAACTTTCTTCCAGGCTTTGCCACATATGTGCATATGGGAGTTTAAAGTCCTTAACCTCACACCTAGGTAGTTCTCAGAGAGCTTGGAAATTTGATAACTAATAATCCGTGGTTAACACGTCAGAGGTATGCAGAAATGATATCGCCCAGGGCTGAAAAGTTCTGTATTTTGAACATTTCTGCTTTTGTATATAATACGTCCTCCCTGTGGAAGATGTAGAGAGAAAGAGAAACACTGCAAATTTTGTCTCATTCTGAATCCTTTTGACCCAGGAATAGGAATAGGAATTGGTGAGATTTTACTGAATCCTGGTTATCTTTCATGAGCATAATTGTACCCACTGAATGGGGGTGAGGACAACTCTGAAGGATGTGGGTTCACAGTAGCTTTCTCATGGCAGACCCACCAGGGAAATCATTGGGGTTTTAATGAACTGGTAAACTATTGATTGTCACCCACCCCAGATGTTTTAGGCTGCTGGGAAGACCTTGTGTCTCCCCCTCCCCCGCCCCCACCAGGCTGGGATTAAGTGCCCTGGCAGGGAGC